>ML682040.1:6398860-6448803 GCA_007922195.1 Podocnemis expansa
GAGAGAGAGAGAGAGAGAGAGAGAGAGAGAGAGAGAGAGAGAGAGAGAGAGTTGATATTTATATATTTATGTAGAGTAGGTTGGAAAGCAAAAACCAATCATTTGCTCTATAGCTGATTTATGTTTAGATTTAGTGCACATGTATGCTTCCTGCTCCAGAAAGCAAGTATACAGATATTCCCAATTCCTGTATTTTAAGAAAGACTTAGGTAGTGAAATAGCTCCCAGGAAAATTGGACTTCCTAGGGGCACTTTTACTCCTTTATTCATATTTTAGCAGAGCCTAAAGACTTTGCACTTAAGAAAGGAATCAGTTCCAAACTTCCTTTCCACTACTGTGATACAGAATGCCAGTACGAATATAGTATCCTGAATCAAAATACACTTGTACTCACATGTTCTGTCATATGAATAGCAATTCTTGCATTGTTGTATCCTAATAATAAGTTCCTCTGCAGTTCCAACCCAACGTGCAACATGCAGGAAGGGATATGTGGAAATGTATGAAGATGATAACCAGTAATGCTGCAGCAATGTCCTCATGCAATATATAATATCATCAAAAATAAGTATGGACTCAAGAGTTTAGACCACATCAGCTGACCCACATAACTTATTGGCTCCATAGAAGTTACCGTAACAAAGCTAATTAATTCAACAGGATGATGCATTCCTCCACTATGGTTCGCTAACAATTTAACCCACTTGAAGGGCTTTATTGTTCCTGTTTTGCACACAAGCCTGTAGCCAAACCCAGGAAGACATATCCTTCCATTACATGGTATAGCTTTTCTGTTTATTATTTAAATTCAAATTAGTAATTTTATATTAAACTACCACGAGTTCAATCCCTGTTGTGGCAGTATCAATCTCAAGCTCATCTCTGGTGATTTTTTTCACATTTGGTGTCTCCAGGAACACATGAAGACCAAGAATGATGACCATAGACAGAACCACAAGTTCAAAATGTACTGTTCTGTTCTACAAGTTTTATTAATAAAGTAATAAAGTTAAAATTACCCATAACTGTAAAAATGTTTTTTAAAAAAGCATGCAGTGACTAAGACTGTAGTCATACTCACATCCTTAAAGACATTCTAGAGTCTGATAGATCTACCAACAGGATGACCTTCATTCAAGGAATACTTTCTACTGGGGTTCCTGTAGGGAACTTCCCTTGGGGTTTTACCACTTTTACACAACCAGTAAACTGCCTTTACATTGCTGTTCTGACCACACCTTAGGCTTATACATTGGGGTTTCAACACAGCAGTCTTTCTTATCTGTATTTCTACATTTCTTGAGTATTGGGGGTGTCCTTTTTTTCACAGCTTGTTTCTTGAATCCCCTTATTGTCATTGACATCTATACAGAACAAATGTCCATGGTAACCTTTGGAAAAATCCTTGATGTTACAATCAGGTGCCTCATAGTCTTCTACAATGCATTGTGATCTACTGCAATCTATTTTTCCTCAACAACACCTATTGGCACATCATTTACAGTAATCTTGTGACCTTACTGGCATAGGGTTAGTCCACTTCACCCACTCATGTGAAGTGTTATTAAGTCTATGGTTTAGTTTTATATCTATGTTTTACTTTTTTTCTAATACACACATAAACTTCTAAATACTTCTCAGTCTGTTGCTTCTATAATTGTGCAATTTAAATCTAGTTAGACTATATTGAATATATGTGAAATAACATAGAATTGACCTTAGCACCAAATAATACAATGATAAGTGGCTGATAAAATGAATTAATTGGCTACAATAGGTTTAACCATGTAATACTGTAACTATATAACTGATTCTGTATCCATGGAGATCCCATTTATCTTATGCTATTAGACATGAGAAAGCCATGTCAGCCCACAACTGGCAACTGGAAGATCTTCCCCCTCCCTCTCTTCTTGGCAGTGATGAGATGACCTCCTTATTTCATCTGCATTTAGTTGGAACTTCTGGGCAAACTGATTATGAGAACAGAGAGCAAGATGAGTTGATCGTAAGGTAATAGATTTTTATTCACGGTTCTGTCATAGACTTGTTGAGTGATTTTGAAAAATGTCATATATTTTCCATGTACTTCAGTTCCCTATCAGTAAAATGTAAATAATTATGCTTCTTTTTGTCTAAACTTTGTCTTTACTTCACATAGTTGTCCATGTCCTCAGAGTGAGCATTGTTTCCTACCGTGTGTATGCATAACATGTAGCAAAATGTGACACAAACCTTGCTTTGGAGCTTTATGTGCAACAGTAATAATAATCATGAAGACTGGTCCTGAGCTGAAAGGAGCATGTTTAAACCTTTGGCTGCTCCTTGCCCAGTCTTCATAAGCTATGGGAAAGTGCAGTGGAGTCTCTGCTCATACTTCTGTGGGTCTGTCTGCTGTCTGTCTCAATTTGCTATCCTCTACACCAGTGGTTTCCAAGTGGTGTGCCGTGGGAACTCCTCTGGTGTGCCATGGGAAAAATCCCTGAGCTGCAGCCAGGGGCAGCTGCCCTGGCTGCAGGGGTTCCCCAGAGCCAGAGCCGCAGCGGCGGCCCCATGTGTCCCCAGCCGGGGGTGGGGGGTTGCCAGGACCCTGAGCCATGGCAAAAGCCCCATGTGGTTCTGGTGGGTTCCCCAGAGTTAGTTCTGCTACAGCTGCCCTGCGTGGCCCCAGCCGGGGTGAGGGGGAGCCTGCAGAGCTGTCCCTAGGGTAGGGTGATGGGGCTGCCACCCAGGGCCCCATACTTTGGGGGGCCCCACGTGGCCACACTGCTGTTCCTCTCCATGCTGGGGAGAGGGCAAGTGGCCACAAACGCAGCCCGGTGCAGCACTGCTGGTCTGCCCCCGAGCCATGCACGCTGCTCTGGGCTCTGTGCCAGAGCAGGGGGGAGGGGGCGAGAGGCGGAACAGAGCTGGTATTGCTGCCCTCCCGCCCTTTCCCATTGCTCCGGAATGGAGCCCAGAGCACCGCTACACCGGGCTGCCCTTTTGGCTACTTACCTGCTCCCTGGCATGGGGGGGGGGAATGCAGGGGTCAGCCCCTCCCCTGGGCTGGCTGGCCCCACCCCCCAATGCCTGGGGGGGGCACAGAGGTTGATTTGCCTGGGCCCCGTACCTCCCTATGGACGGCCCTGCCCACACCCCCCTACGGATGGCCCTGGTCCCTGGAGTCAGAACCCCAGCAAAGGCCCCATGTGTAAGGCTACTAGATGCCAAAGCTTGAAAAGGAGGATAGGGAAGTATGAAAAGGAGGGCATTGGAGGACACATGGAGAAAATATAGTATTAATGTAATAGTCTTCTGTTTCTGGGGGCCCTGGAATGCATTCCCTGAAAAATAAGATATTCTGGGGCATTCCAGCATACTTTATCCCCTATAAGTAAAATGCCAGACAAACTAATGTATTTTAAAATGCCTGCCAGATGGAGGACATGAAGGTAAAAAGGAGGACATGTCCTCCTTTTGCCTGACATCTGGTAATCCTACCCATGTGATCCTGCCTGGGGGGGTGGTTCACTGGAGCTCCAATGGTGGCCCCATGGGGCCCCAGCCAGGGAGTTCACTGGAGCCAGAGCAGCTGCTGTGGCTGGCAGCCCCATGCAGCCCCAGCCAGGAATTCTACCCCCCAGCCAGAGTCCCAGCTGTGGGCTGCAGTGATATGAGACCCCTGCTGGTGGGTTACCCAAAGCCACAGGTGGCAGCCCCATGTGGCCCCAGCCGGAAGTTGGGGGGAGGGTGTCTAAGCAGGAGACACAGGCAGGAGCCAGAGCTGGAGGTTCCCTGAGCTGGAGCCCCAGGCCACGGCCCCAAAAGAGGGTGCCATGGCTAATGAATATTCATGTTAATTTGAATATTCATGAGTTTGGCATGGCAGTGTGCTGCAGCATACTTGAAGGTCTTAAGGTGTGCTGCAGTAGAGAAAGTGTTGGGAACCACTGCTCTACACTGCTCTACACCATGCACTATAGAAGAGCATGGGCCATAGTGTTAGTTGCTTTTTCTACAATTAAAAAAAAACATAGGAAGAATTTAGACAAAACAATTGAGCAAGTATTAGATATTTATATGGCTAATTATCCTCAGCAGGATAAAAATCCAATCTAGTGTGCTGCTGTGACCTCCCAAATCTCCATTCCTGAACCCTATTCACTTTGCTTTCCTAGGTGACCACTTATTCCTGAGTAGTCCACATCAGCCTTTTGTATATGATCAGTCCAAGGCAACAAGTGCATGCCCTCTGGCTACTCACGCAACAGTCCCCTAGCGAGCACTCTCAGCCCCAGATACCACAGTGGGAACTTCTGTCTTACAGAAATTGGGATCCTCCAATCACCATATACTCATGACTGTCCATTTAACAAAGAAATGGATCATGTCCAAACTCCCTCACTCTAAAGCTTGCACAGCTTTAGATAAAATAGCTACTAGTGTATTGATCAGGGTATGATTTTATGTGAGTATATGGCAAATCAATACACAATCATTTAATAAATGTCAGGAGTGACCATAAGAAAATAAAAGACAAAATATGCATGTGACACTATAACACTACTTGAAATATGTTCATCTCACCCCTCAAGTCTGGCTGTGATGGTTTGCAGCCATCTCTGCCTCTCCAAAGGCAGGGCCCAGTTCTACTCAGAGATGTTTCAAGATGGAGTTTCGCATACAAAAAGCCCCCAAGTCATTCTGCCTCTGGTTTAAGTCCCTACCTCATCCCACCCTTCTGGGCCAAGGTGGTACTTTTGTTATGCACCTCTCCAGCCTCTGCTCCAAGCTTTGGCTGAGTTCTGTTTGCCTCCCTGCCTTCAGAGCCATGCAAAATATGCTACACATCTGTACACACACATGATGCCGCAGGAAACATGATACCATAGTAATCATGTAGAATATGTTATGAACACTCATAAAGGAACCTTGCATGGCCTAACTGGCATAAAATCATACAATCACAGTGCCTAAGTGAACAAAAAAAATCATATAGATCATAGCCCAGGGGTGCATGGACATGTATCCCATGACAGATCTTCTGTGCAACATCTACTTCTAATAGGGGTATCGACAGGACAGAATAGACCACTGGATACTAGACCATTGCTATGATCTGGTACAGTAATTCCTTGTTAAGTGAAGATTGTGGATGAAATTTTCAAAAGAGCTAGATTCACACAATGGAATTATTTGTTATGATATGTTACTCGTACATAACCTGGTGCCAGTGGAATTTATGGCCAAAGTTAAACATCAAGCTTCCCTTGCATTATACAAAGAGAATTAGATACCTAACAAAGGCATTCACAGAAACCAGAAAGCTGAGTGGAGAGCTTTCTAAACTAATCAGGAGTTAATGCAGAAGAAAGGTGAGGATCCGAGATTCAAAATAGTATTCAGGCACCAAACAGTTGGGCTAAAGGGATGCACCTTGCTTCATTTGGAATTCACAGCCATGGTACTTTTCTGGAAGCTAGATATCTAGGCCAGGTCAGACCTTTCTCTTAAAACAAATAATGCAAACACCTACATCATTGTAAGCTATTCCAAAAGTTAAGGCATCACTTGGAATGTCAGAGACCTGTTTTCATATCCCTCTTCAGGAGAAAGGACTTGAACCAGTTTCCCACATCCTTGAGTGGGACTGAAACTGTAAGTTTCTGGGGCATTCTTTGGTAATTGCTCTTGTTGAAGCTGTTCCATCATATAAATAGTTATATATTCATGGGGCCAGTGAGCAGTCAAGATATTGACTGTTGAGCCCAATGGTTAGGCCACTCACATATGACAGAGGAATCATCATGAAATGGTTAAATATTTATTCAAATAGAACAGTTCCTACAGGTGACATTTAACATACTTGACCATACATGGTTATCTGGATATTAATAGAAATATTTAAAAACCAATTTAATTCTGCTGGTCTTGTTAATATTTCAAATGTTTGTTTCAAAGGAGTTTTCTAAGCATAAACATTCTAAGCAAACTATTCATATTAAAGACCTTTAAGGAAAACATCTAGGTAGTTACTGGTACAAGATATTGGCGCAAATCATAATGAAGCTTAGGCTAAGTCTATCCTGACAGCAGCAAAATCATTCCAGCAGTGTGATCATCTGGGTTCAATTGACCGGTCTATGTAGACATGCCCAATCAATCTGGAATTCGTCATAACAATTCCAGCCCCAGAACTGGAGTATCAGTAAGTGACCAAGAGGCATTTCTGGTTGGCTCAGTGTAGTGTGTAGGGAATACTTAATAAGCCATTGGGAGATACACAAAGTATATTACATACCTTGTGTATCTCCCATCTACTACTGCCAAAAAGTGCAGCAAATACAGACTATGGTTTAGAGTCTTAGACAGATAAAGACATTATCATTTTTCAGATTCAGATATCATACACACAAACACTAAATAAGATATGGGCAGCACTCACTTTCTGTATATAAGAAGACATAAGAAAAAAAGTTTACCAAGGTCACTTTTTTCTCTTGGTGTGGATACTTCAAACGATATTGCTGAACAGCTCAGGAAAAGTCCCAGACTCACACTGTTGGTGGGAATCAATTCAGACTACAATAAAATCTATGTAGCAGAAGTAAATCCATGTGGTGTATTACACTCCTTTAAAAAAGAAAAAAAAAAGTCTCAACGAAACAATGAAAAGTCCAGGCAAAATTCCAACATAGTTAAAGAAACCATAAAGTCAAGTTAAAGTTGTATACATAGACATAACTAATTGCCCCCCCCTTCTAGCAAACCACAGTATACGACCTCTCACATTGTTTTTTAAAACAAGGCTATGAGCCTTAATATGTTTTTAAAATATGCTGCCACAAAGCAAACTGCAAAAAGGAAAACCAAACCTATACACTGAATACATCAGTAGTCAAAAAGTGTTAACAGCAATTTGGGTTTCTGTTTCCCTGTGACAGGGTGGACTCACCCTACACTGCAGCAACCCAGCCAACTGCATGGGTGGTGGAAGTTCCACCCCTTAAGACCTGCTGGGCATGCCCAGACTGCTGCCCCAGTATAAAAGGGAGCAGCTCAGTTCAGCCTGAGCTGGCCATTGGAGAGGAAGGACGTCTTCTGGAAGCGCCTGCCCTGGAGCTGCATTAGCCCCAACCCATGGGAGACTTGGTGCCTAGTGGGGACCCTATGGAGTGGTTGTCCTGCATGGAGCAACCTGTGGCCAGCACCGAGGACCTGTGGGAAAGCTGATGACAGCTGTCCAAAGATGGAGAAAGCCACAGGTCAGTGCCCAAAAAGGACTTCGCCTCATCCCAGGTAGGAGGTACCCAAGGGGGCCCAAAGGGTTGAGCTGGGGTGTAGCGAAAATCCAGTCAGTGCATTTTGGTCTGGATCTCCACTGACTTGGTGCCAACCCTGGCACCTACAGGCTACTGGGCTGGGGCTTAATAGAGTGGGAGGGCCTGAGCTTCCCTACCTGGGCACAGTTCGCCATCATAGACTCATTGTATTGACTCTGTGGCTCCTAGGCCATGCAACCCTCATTTTAGGGGCAAATATAGTCATGATTACTGAATATTTAGAAGCTTGTGGAGGCACCTACCCTGCTAATGCCCATCCTGCTTCCCCACGAGGAGGTGTTAGGGGAGGTTCACTACACAACAATGCCTATAAAGCTCTTCATATATCTTTCATATTTCCAGTTGTCTAGATCAGATGATTCTGTCTTTTCTTTACTCTAATCTTCTCCACTATGCAAGCAACAGAGCAAGTGTCTCAGAATTTATTGTATATGGTTCTTCCCTGAAAATTAGCAGAGCATTCCCATACAAAATATCCTTCCATATATGCAGAAAAGTTACTTATTTGATTGTCAAGAAAATATAACCTTATAAAAAATCTAATCAATCCTTCAGATTCTGGGTGACCCCACAGTCCTACAGCACCTCACCACTGAAGGCAAAGTTGGGGATTAACAGAGCAGTGGTGCTGGGCCTCGCAGGGCTGCCTACGGTGGCTTCACCGTAATATTCAATCAGAGTTTGGCAGGTTCAGATAAAAGTTACTGCAAGGCCTTAGTAGGCCAGTTGTTGCCTGAGACTAGGTGCATTGAGAAAGCTTTTTTTCTTCGACCAAAGGCATTTAAGGGATAACAGAGTTTGTTTTCTGACAGGATTTTCAAAGGGAGACAGAACCTAAGAAGCTTAAATCTGAGATAACAGTGAAGCCGAAGGAGGCCTTGTAAAAAGAGGCCCAGGAAAGAAGCACTGACGAACTGAAATTGAGCAAAACAAGAAAGGAGTTGTGTGGAACCAAAAGGCTAACAAATTTATTTATTGCATTAGCTTTCATGGAAGAAAATTCCACTTCATCAGATGCTTTGAAGATGGGGGACCTTGTAATTGAGCAGTGTGTAACTGCTGTTTAGAGGGTTCTGGATTGGACTGTGTAACTGTGGGCAGGCCTGTGTTACTATACTGACCACAGTGGCATAAACCTCAAGAAGGAAATGGGGCTTATTTGAGAGCCAGAACAAAGGATGAACTTTGAAGAACCTACTGCTGTGGCTCAAGACCCTAAGGGGTATGTTTACACTAGAGGCTCAAGTCGACTTAAGCAACTCCAGGGCCACATTTGGAGTTCATTTAGTTGATTTAAGCACTTGCTTAAGTCGACTTAATAACTCTCACTCTTAAAGTCAACTTTAAGGGTTAAGTTGATTTTTTTAAGTTGATATAACAAAATGTGGCTATTAAAGTTGACTTAATGAAGTTAACTTAAGGCAGGAGAGCAATTTAAGTCGACTTAAGGCAGGGGACCCATTTAAAGTTGACTTAATAAAGTCTACTTTAAATTGGTCCCCTGGCTTAAGTTGACTTTATAAAGTTGACTTAAACAAATGGGGACTCTTTAGGTTGACTTAATAAAGTTGACTTTAAGTTAACCTTATTAAGTTGACTTACCTGAGCCTTATAATGTAGACATAGCCAATGAGGGCAATAGGTCTGTTCATTTGTCAGTCTTTTCCTTGTCCTGAAAGGGGTTCATATGGATTTTGTAACTTAACTGTAGGGCCAGGCAATGGGAGATCCATCAAGGCTGGCTATCAACCTGCAAGGGGTGCCAAATAAACTAAACAGGACTAAAGTACCATTCTCATCTGCTAGAAAGAAATTAGAGGTGAGTGGCCTCCCCACACACAGACTTCTTTACACCAGTGTACAGGGATTGATAAAATGTTTTGTAACATGATTAGGGACAATAGGGAGCTGTGAGACATACACTAGCTAGAAGGACAAGAGGCTGACAAGAATAAATAATTTCTTTGTCTTTAGTAAAGAACATAGGTGTTCTTTTGATGTGCTTCCTAACTTTGTTTTCAGAGTCTGTGAGTACGTGTGTTGATTAGTACATGCAACAACATGTGTTTTTAACTATTTAGAAAGCCAGTTATGAAAGTCTCAGCCTCCACATAGACATGACACTGGTTATATTGAGGACGATATAAAAGTAGCACTCTTCCAAGCCCTGTTCTGTCCTTTTGAAACAGTCAAATGTGAAACCACTCTAGCAGATTGTGCAGATCTTCGTAGTATGAACATCCCTTTCCTTCCCAAAATTTCCTCACAAGAGTGAAATAGGTAGCAATGTAGAGACTTCAGTTATCATCACTGACCTTCTGAGTTAATGCCTGTGTCATCAACAGGAACAGTTCGCAACACAATGATGTAGTTGACATGCCTGCATCAGTTAGGGCTAATTTATACAACTCCGTTCGCAGCAAATTGGGGTTTAAATGTATGTTATACTAGCCTGCCATGAAGTGTCTATAGCTCTCACCACTGCACACTAACAGTTCCCCAGAACACAGGAAATTACTCCAGTCTCAAAGCAGAGTAGGGCAAAGTGCACCACAGAACATGTAGAGTATGACAGAAGAGTCTACATGTACAATTAGGGCACAACAGGCCAATGGAGGGTAGCTGTGAGCAAGGTTGCCATAAGTAAGTGATCATGTAGACAAACTGACTCAAACTTCATCTTTGAAGCATTTACCATTTAAAGACTAGATATGCAAACTCAAAAACAACACCACAAACAAAATTCTTTATTGTTGTTCTAGAATATGACAAGACTTTTTAATCATTTTCAAGTGAAGATCATAATTCTTGCTGTTCATTTTAATCTTTCTCCCATGGTTGTTGCTTGAAATCTTCTTTCCCAAACTGTTAATGATTTCCAAATATGAACACATATCTGATACCTAGCAACATCTGTCCAAAGAAAATTTTGCTAACGCTTATAAATTTTATTGGTTTTCAAAATGTTGATGACTCGTTTAAAAAATCAAGCAACTTCAATCAGCTATACAACACATAAATACCCCTATCTCTGCCCCCCAAAAAAGAAAAGAAAATTTTCCTTGAGACAGAAGTCATCAATATTTGATTGTTCAATGAAAACATTAATGGATTTTTTCTTCAAATTTTGACCAACTCTGCTACTATTATTTACTTTTTGCTTTTGTGATATGAAAAAATCCCCAAGTAGATGAGTGTCATCTTGTATTAGGTGCTGCACAAAAAACAAAGTAGGAAAAAATGGAACTTATACTTTATAGTCTATGGCCTTAATCTTATAAACATGTGGATCCTTAATTTACTCATAGGAGTAGTCCCATTGACCTCAACAAGAATTTCAATGTTTACAGTGCCAATGCTTAGGTCAAGGGAAGAGAACAGCTAAATATAACATGTGGAATTAGTGATGATCACAAAATGAACTGTGGTCACAGAAGATGATTGCATAAACCATCAACATGCTTGACATATAGGTATGTTTGTTATAAAATATCTAGAAATACTAATTTTTAATGAGATCTGTAAACCCAGCTGTGGCCCAGACAATACATATTCATGAAAAAGGTTTTAAAAAGGGATTCTTCTGGAGGCATTAATCTATATGGGATGTAGCATTTATTATATTAAGCATGTGAGCACAATAAATCTCTCACATCCTGTTATATAAATGTATGCACAATGCCAGAGATTGTAGCCAGAGTAAAAGATTAAAAAATGTACTAATATGGTCTTAAGCTTTACGTGGTCATCTCAGTCATAGCTGTCATTTCAAGCATATAAATATTCATTATTGGACTGCTCCCCTGGCTTTCACAAATCACAGCCTGATAGACATAAATACAAGTATTCAACAGCCTGTACAGCTAGTTGGAACAATTTTGACACAATGACATTTTGCTAAAATATTCTGTCTTGTCAAATCATAAACATGTTGAGGAGATGTATCAGCTTTATCAAAGCTTTCACAGGAAAGGTTAGTGGGTTTTTGCTTAAGCAGTGGCATGGATATGCACACCCAAAGTTCAGATTTTTGCTTTGTCTGACACAATGAAAAAATTGTGGTCTGAATCAGGCACTAAAACCAGAGTTTTCTATATCTAGGCAGATTCCCTAACTGTGATGCTAAATGCACACACTAAGCTCAACTTTTGATCCAAAAATGAGATTTCAAAACAAGTCTGTCTTCACAAAAATATTTGAAAGGCTTTGGTTTTGTTTCAGTGATGAATGAAAACAAACTGTGAAGCCTCAAATGTTGATGTGAAATGGAATTGCTGTCTCCTAATCTGCTTTCTTTATGATTGAAAACAGATATCACTTTCCTTAAGGACAGTCTGTCTATCTTTTACTCTTCTTTTTTTGAAGCATCCCATAAAGTGTTGTGGAACTTCCTAACCTACCTTTTAATAAGACAGTTTGCTTCAATTACCCTAAGTGGTAAGTGGTCCAGCTATTCTTTGTGAGTAGTATTTGTTACTTAGAACTTGTCTGCATGATGAATTATTTGTGAACAGAGGCAGATTATTTGTAATTTAAGTATTAGTGAAAGAATTTGGATCAGTTTTAACTGCATGGTTTATTAGCAAAATATCTGTTTCAATAATTTCCTCTTCATTAGCTGAGATTCATATGGCATATTTGGTTTCATAAGTCAGATGGTATTGTTTCCACTCCCTGAGTACACAACTGAAGATACTTATAGGGTAATAGTGAAAAACAAACAGCAAAATTATGAGCCTCTAGTATGACTTTTTATGTTAAAATGTGAAACTTTTTGGATTTCCAGCATCTTTTACAAATTCCAGGGGGGGCAACACAATTTATATGAGCTTAAGAAGTATCAAATGGTTTATTTACTTTATCACAAATATTAACAATTACATTTCTCTGTCTCCTAAATATCTTGTTAACTGCATGAAATTTTCTAGCAGCATACTTAATATAGGTGTCTGTTTTTACATGTGGCATTTTATTGACTTGTTTTTCATGTAATCAAGAACAGAGGAAAGGCAACACTATTGTGAGAGGTGATGATCTGTAGACATCTCCATTTCTACAAATGTATAGTCCTAATTTTCTAAGCTTAGCTCCTTGAGTAAGAGGAAACTAAATTGGTTGTCTTTAGTCTGGGGAAAAAGGGAGGCTCTTAACATCTTACAGGCTTTTGTGCAGCTAACATAAAAGAATCTATAATGAATCCTATCTTGTTCTGTTAGACACCCAACAGAAAAAGTCTTGCAACATATTTTGTGATTCTACAAAATTAATACAAATGCCATGTATTTTACTATTGTCACCCGGCAAGGGAAAAATATTTATAATAAATACACAGTATAAAGAACCACTTATTTTAATTTTCATAACTCCAAATCCTCCAACGTTATATTTTAATTTGGGTTAGAGCTGGTCCAGGCCAACATCCTGGGTCTCATGAAAAGTTCAAAATGTGAAGCCAGATACATATCAGAATTTCACAGCTGGCCATAAAATATAAATGGGCATAACAAAAACTCCATTTATGAACCCACAACCAAGATCTGGAATCTCTGCATTACAGACCTGCATATGTTCTAAAGGGGTAGCCGTGTTAGTCTAGTACAGCAAAACAAACAAGGAGTCCTGTGGCACTTTTAAAAACTAATACATATATTTATCACATGAACTTTCATGGGAGAAAATCCCACTTTGTCAGACATAGGATTTTCTCCCACGAAAGCTCATGCATTAAATAAATGTATTAGTCTTTAAGGATGTGTCTACCCTTAGGAGGCTTAATTTGAACTAACTTAGTACCTGTCTAGTCTATGCTTTCTTTAGGTCGAACTAAGGAATTCCTTAATTCAAACTAATGAAAGCTTAGTTCGAACTAGTAAGACCTGCTGGTTAATCCAAACTAAGCCCTTAGTTTGATCGTTAGTTCAAACAAAAGGTGATGTAGACAAGAATTAAGCCTTATTTCAAACTCAAGTTCAAATTAAGGGCAATTAGTTTGAATTTAACAAAGTAGACTAATTTGAACTAATGTTAGTTTGAATTACTTCACATTGTTAATTCACACTAATAAGTCTGATTTTAGTGTGAAATAAACTCAGATTAGTTCAAATTAATGAATTCAAACTAACTTTTCCTAGTGTAGCTATAGCCTTAAAGTGCCACAAGACTCCTTGTTTGTTTAGATCTGCGTATGAACTCTGTAGTTCAGGTCTATCTCTAAGTAAGGTGACCCTGGCAACACAATGTTTGAAAGAGTCAGACTCTGGTGTTACATCTTAGTTCTAATCTCTTTTATTTAGTAACTTTCCAGTTGACTAAGAATCTCAAAGTAAACAAAAACTTATCACTCAACTCAACCATTAGGATTGATCTACCCTAGGAAAATTTGGTCTACCCAGCTGTATTGTTTAGAGGTATGAAAAATCTTCCTCCAAGTGATATAATGAAGCTGACTGAAGTCCCTGTGTAGATTGCACTACATTGGCGAAAGACCCTAGGTTCAAAAAGGTACCACCTCTTGCAGTGGTGAGCTACTTATGTAAATGGGAAAATCCCCCCCCCCATTATTGTAGGTAGTGTCCACACTAAAGTGCTACATCTACATGAGGTCTAAGGCCTGAAGAGCTCTTAGGCATGTTTCCATCTTTTATTTTCAGATAACCACTAGAGCAGAAGAATGCTGTGTATTCTGTCTTGAGACATATGCACAAGATCTGAACTGGTTACCATTCGGATAGACATACCTTCTTTTCCATGCTCATTGGGATAACTCTGTCTACTCTATATCAACATCTGTTATGCACATGTTCTTTTATCTTCTACTTATGGGGAGAAGAATGGACAGTGGCGTTTCTTGTTTTGTTTTGAGGGTATTTTTTTTAAGGGAGGGCATTAGTTGAGGTGTTTTTGTTTGTTTGTTTGTTTAAATCCATATTTCTATGTATTTTGTTAGTGAACATGTCACACAAACATGACTCATAATGGGCATGGAAGATGGTAAGATTTCTGATACACAAAGTCAAAGTATTTTTGGTCACATTTGAGTTTATGCCAAATGTTCTGTCAGCCATAGTTTTAAATCCTGTGTTCTGCTTTTCTGTTTGGCATCCCTTAAATAAACACATCATGGGACCAGCTTTTAGACCTTTCTAGTTTTTTTTCTGTAGTACCTTGTTATCTTTTGGAAGCACATTGAGTTATTTTTTCTGCTTTCTTTGCTTCATCCCCTCCCCCCATGCACATATTTTTCTGTCATGTTTAATCAGTTGTGTTTCTATCTAATCAGTACTTTGCATCACAGTATTGACTTTGGACTTTACATTATTACTTCTATGTATGGTTGGAATACAGAAGCACCTTCTAGGTCTTTAAAATTCATCCCCCAGGACATCAGGATTCCAACAAGTCTCTTACCCTGAAAAGAGTGTGATTTATTTTCTTGTTGTTTTTAGTTTATAACAGATTCATCTAACAAAATAAAATTTAAAAAATCACAGGAAACAGGCATAAAAAATCAAAACTCAACAAGATAATGTCAGGATAGGGACTCAACAAGATAATGTCAGAATGGGGTGAAGGTTAAGGACAGCCTAGGCATGGCTGAATACCTAAACAAATACTTTGTCTCTGTTTTTAATGAGGCTAATGATTGAACTTGGGGATAGTGGTAGGGTGGCAAATGGTATTGAGGATTTGGAAGTGGAAATTACCACACCCAAGGTAGAAGCCAGACTTGAACAGTTTAATGGGACTAAATCAGATAATCTCCATCCAAGAATATAAAAGGAACTAGCACATAGAATTGTAAGCCTATTAGCAAGGATTTTTAAAGAATCTGTAAACTCAGGGTCTACACCATACAACTGGAGAATTATCTGATTTAGTCCCATTAGATTGGAAAAGATGGGGATTAATATGAAAATTAAAAGGCGAATAAAGAACTGGTTAAAGGGGAGACTACAAAGTGTCATACTGAAAGATGAACTGTTAGGTTGTAAGGAGGTTATTAGTGGAGTTCCTCAGGGATCAGTACTGGGACCAATCTTATTTAAACTTTTTATTACTGACCTTGGCACAAAAAATGGCAGTGTACTAATAAAGTTTGCTGATGACTCCAAGTTGGAAGGTATTGCCAATATAGAGAAGGATTGGAATATCATGTAGGAAGCTCTGGATGTTCTTGTAAACTGGAGTAATAGAAATAGGATGAAATTTCATAGCGTGCAGTGCAATTGACAAACATTTTTTTTCCTATAAGCTGGGAATGCATCAGTTGGAAGTGACAGAGGAGGAGAGGGATGTGGGGGCATTAACTGATCACAGTATGATTGTGACCTGCCAACGTGATGTGGCCATGAAAAAAGCTAATGCAGTCCTAGGATGCATAAGGCAAGATATGTCCAGTAGATATAGCAGGTGTTACAACCATTATACATGACACTGGTGAGACCTCACCTGGAATACTCTGTGCAGTTCAGGTCCCCCATGTTTAAGAAAGCTGAATTTTAAGTGGAACAAACATGGAGAAAGAATGAAAAACCTGCCTTATGACAGGAGACTAAAAGAGCTTGGCTTATTTATCTTAATAAAAAGAAAGTTGAGGGGAGGTATGATTATTCTCTAGAAATACATCAGAGAGATAAATACCAGGGAGGGGGAGGAATTATTAAAGTTCAATTCCAGTGTGGGCAAAAGAACAAATGGATGTAAACTGGTCATCAGGTAGTTTAGATTTTAAATTAGGTGATAGTTTCTGTCTATCAGAGTGAAGTTCTGGATTTGCTTTCAAAGGAAAGTAGTGGGGGTAAAGAACCTAACTGGTTTTAAAACTGAGCCTGAAACATTTATGGAGGGGATGATATAATGGTACAGCCTTGTTTGGCAATCGACTGATCTTTGGCTCCTGGTGGTAGATATGCCAGTGGGACAATTGATGTGGTTAGTTCTGAGGTATTACAAAAAATTCTTCCTTATATGTCTGGCTAGTGAGTCTTGCCCACATGCTCAGGGTTTAACTGATCACCATATTGGGGATTAGGAAGGAAGTCCCACCCCCTGCAGGGCAGAAAGACAATGGCTTTGAGGAGTTTTTGCCTTCTTCTGCGGCAAGGAGGATGACTAAAATGCTAGTGGATTCTCTGTATCTTAAACTTTAAATCATGATTTGAAGACTTGAGTAACTCAGTCACAGGTTAGAGGTTTATTGCAGGAGTGGATGGGTGAGGTTCTGTGGCCTGCATTATGCAGGAAGTTATGCTAGATGATTATATTGGTCCCTTCTGACCTTAGAGTCTATGAATTTAGTCTTTCCAGTGGGTTCAGTAGGTTTTGGATCAAACCCCATGATAAATGTTTTTAATTTAGCTTTATTTTATATGGAGTGATATTGAAGTTACATCCATAGGTTAAATATTTTTTGCTTCAGGAGAAGATAGATGTATTAGATAAGGTAATAAAACAAGATGCTGTCTAATTCATTAAATGTCAGTGTGAACTCTTATAGAAAGCATGCTGTGTGAATGACAGCAGATAAAATAAATTCCCTGGTGCTTAATAAGAACTAAGCAGATAGGATTTTACTTCCAGCAGCCACTGGCTTCAAATGTAGCCTTGAGTAAGTCACTTCTGTCCAAGTTTTCTAACCAGCTCAGGGCCAGGTTTTCAAGTGCTTAGCTCTTATGACTGGGCAAGTTCTACAAAATAGATCAGCACTCATTCAAGCACCTAACTAAGGGCCAGATGTTCAAACATGCTCAGTATTCAGCAGTTCCCATTGAGACTCTTCTGGCCAGACTTCCTTAAGAGCTCAGCAGGAGGTGGAGGGATTTGTGCAAAAAAGCTAAGATAGCTGAGCTCAGAAAATTCCATAGGAAAAAAGTTTGGAGGCTCATTAACTGTGATGCATTTCTGATACTCTCAGTCCTAGCACTGTTTTTCTAATGCTTGATTCTGGTGGTGTCAAGTTTAGACATTTGATGCAATCAAGCTCTGTCCCAAAGTTTCTTACTTAGCTGGCAAGAAAAGATTTTGTGTGGAAAAAAAAAAAACACCTCAGCCCTGGTTACTGACATTGATACTATAAGCTTCAGTGAACATAGGCAAAAGTCACTAACTGAATACACCAATTTTTTTCCCCTTCCTTTCTCTAAGGGTCCACTGTTGTAGCCACCCAAAAAACCCAACAGGACATAAATACCCAAAGCACAGTCAATGACTTGGCCAACTCAGCTAGGGTATTTCAGGCAAACCTAGGAACGGCTAAAAGACCTCAGGGGGATAGTGATTCTAGTAGGGGCCAGTAATCAGTCCACGCTGAAGGTGCCTGCAAAACTTTTGCTTTCTTTGGTGTCTGGTCTTACTGACTAGATGTAACAATATCCTTCCCAGATTGTCTGGGAAGCTCAATTCTTAAAAGTCTTGTCCCAAAATACCAAGTTCTAATGAGGATGAAGATGGAAATGAATCCTTCATAAGAAAGATTAAGAGGTAATCAGTCCTGAAAATGGGGGTGGATATTAAAAAACTCCCATACAAAAGCACGTTGTGTTACATGCATAAACAAAATAAACCAAACATAAGAGTTTTAAGAATGTTGTGGGGGGGGAAAAGAACATATTGAGTGATGTTGTATGTGATTTGAATACAAATGTGTTTCTCTCAACCATATCTTCCCAGATGAACAATGATTTTTTAGTAGTTTCCTGATGGCATATATGAGCTGGTTGGTGTAAGCAAAAGGAGAGTTTAGATGAAAGGATGCCTGATGAGGGATCCTATAATTTTGGTTGTGCAAGCTTGCGGTGAATCATCACACCTTCATCTCCTCAGAAAAGAGATAAGAGGTAGGAAGGCTGCTGTCAGAAAGAGCTTGCTGGAATATATAATTGCTGGTTTGTGAGAAATTTCAATAATTTGAGAATTGGTTTAGTTCCAATTTGAAAAAAAAAAACTTTTCTAAATTTTCAGATTGGAACTCCTGAAAACATTTTGTTTTTAAACACTGGCACATGGTGTTTCTGAAACACAATATGCTCCACAATACCAGCAACAGCTGACTGAAACTGACATTGTCTATCTTACATAAAAAAAAAAAAAAAAAAAAAAAAAAACAAAACACCCCCCCCCCCCAGAATGTGAGTTTTAGGCAGCAGCTGCCAGCAATACCAAGTTGGGTGGCTCTGGGGAAGTACCCACACAAATTATCCTGGAGCTGGGGATCCGAGGACTTCCAGACTAATCAGTATGGAGGGGCTACCATAAAGCCTTGGAAGACTGTGGCTCTTAGCAAACTTCCAGGCAGGGTATATCTACACTTACAATTTATTTTGAATTAATGAGGATTAATTCAAACTAAATTAAGGCATGGCCACACTAGCTCTCATTAGTTTGAACTAAGTTGTTCCCTTAGTTTGAACTAAGGAAATCTTAGTTTGAATTTATAAAACCTCCCTTAAATTCAAACTAAGGATTAGTTCAAACTTATTAGCTCAGACTGAACCACTGCAGCTGCATTAATGAGAACTAACTGTTAGTTCTAATTAATATGGCTTGACCATCTTCCTCCCAGGGTGCCTGGCACCCTGGAAGGAAGTGCCTGCCCTTGGTGGGGGAATGGCCAGGCCCATACCCAGGCAAGCAGCCTCAAAGGCAACCCTCCCACCCAGGCTTCAATGTAGCACAGGGCCCATCTGGCCCCAGTCTCCTCACCAGGCAGCGGGTGCTTTCCCAGCCACTGGCTGAATGCAGCCAGGGCTGGATGGCAGAGAAAGCACCCCTTGCCTGGCTCTGGGAGCACTGGCTGGGGGGCAGAGAAAGCATCCCCTTCCTGGCTCCATGTGTGCTAGCCAGGTGGTGGGGAGAACACTTTTTCCACACTACTCAGCAAGCATGCCCAGAGCCGGGTGGAGGATGCCTTCTCCCACACCCAGCATAGTGGGGCTAGAGCTGGGTGGGTGATGCTCCCCCCTCCGGCTCTGGGTGGTGGCATTGACTTTCTTGAGTGTAATGTTACTACACTTCCCATGGTGCCCCTCTCCTAACTTGAGCTAGCAAGACCTGTCCATGGACTTGCTAGTTCAAATTGGTTTTCCTAGTGCAACCATGTTAGTTTGAATTAATTTAATGTGAATTGATCATTATTTGTTCAAATTAATTAGCTTGAATTAAGTTAATGGGAAATGACCTTCTTAGTGTAGACATAGCCTGAGGGAACCAGGCAGAGTATTAAAATCATGCCTGTGATTCAATGATTTTTTTTTTTCAAAACCATCAGACTTCTGGCAACTAACTTTTGAGACATCTTCTGCTCAATGAACTGGCATTTACTTTTGTCACACTTTCCAGCCACTTCAACTCTAAGATACATGCTGGATTTAGAGCTCTGATTCAATCTACACTCCACTTGTGTTACTTACTGATTATTTGCTGTTATCCTTAGTTGTGTAACATTGCTGAATCATCATGCCTTGTATGGGCCTGATAAAAGGCCCATGGAAGTCACTGGAGAGACTTTCATTGACTTCCATGGGCTTTTGGACTTGTTCTAGTGTGATTCAGTATTACACAGAGCATAAAGTAGTTTTGGACAAAGTGAATTAACTGTCTGAGGGAGCAGGGAAGGAGTCTACCCATGTCTTATGTTTAATTTGAAAGGGAGGTAGAGGTAAATGGCAAGCTAGGCAGTAGTGACCATGACATGGTTGAGTTCAGGATGCTGATTAAAGGAAGGAAGGAAAGAAGCAAAACACAAACCCTGGACTTCAAAAAAGCAGATTTTGGCTCCCTCAGGGAGCTGATGGACAGGATCCCTTGGGAAGCTAATCTGAAGGGGAAAGGAGTCCAAGAGAGTTGGTTATATTTTAAAGAAACCCTGCTAAGGGCACAGGAAGTTGCCATTCCAATTAGGAGAAAGAACACCAAACATGTGAGGCAGCCAGAATGGCTTAGCAGAGAACTCTACTCTGAGCTTAAACATAAAAAGGAAGCTTACAGGAAGTGGAAGCTTGGTCAGATGACCAAGGAGGCATATAAAGATATTGCTAGGGACTGCAGGGATAAAATCAGAAAGGCCAAAGGACAAATGGAGTTGCGGCTAGCAAGGGATGTAAAGGATAATAAGAAGGGGTTCTACAAGTATGTTAATAACAAGAAGAGGATCAGGGAAGATGTAGATCCCTTGCTGAATGGGGCAGGCATCCTCGTGACAGAGGATGAGGGAAAAGCTGAACTGCTCAATGCTTTTTTTGCTTCAGTTTTCACAGGCAGAGTCAACTCTCAGCCCACTACTATGGGTATGGCAGACTGGAGAGAAGAAAAGAGGCCCTTGGTGAAGGAAGGTCAGGTTAGGGACTGCTTAAAGAAGCTGGATGTGCACAAGTCCATGGGGCCGGATGAACTGCATCCAAGGGTGCTAAGGGAATTGGCCGATGAGATAGCAGCACCGCTGGCCATGGAGAATGGGGGAGGTGCCAGAGGATTGGAAAAAAAGCAAATATAGTACCTATTTTCAAGAAAAGGAAAAAGGAGGATCTGGGGAATTACAGACCTGTCAGCCTCACCTCAATCCCTGGAAAAATTACGGAGCGGGTTCTCAAAGAATCTATCCTAAAACACTTGGAGGAAAATAAAGCGATCAGGAACAGTCAGCATGGAATTACCAAGGGTAAATCATGCCTGACCAATCTTATTTCCTTCTATGATCAGATGACTGGTTTTCTGGATGCAGGAAGAACCGTTGATGTGATATACCTTGATTTTAGCAAGGCTTTTGATACGGTTTCCCACAGCATTCTCATTGGCAAATTAAGGAAGAATGGGTTGGATAGGTGGACTATAGGGTGGATAGAAACCTGGCTAGATCAACGGTTTCAGCCTGTAGGAATCCACGGATCCATGTCTAGCTGGCAACCAGTCATGAGTGGTGTGCCCCAGGGGTCAGTCCTGAGGCCGGTTCTGTTCAACATTTTCATCAATGATCTGGATGATGGAATAGATGACACTCTCAATAAGTTTGTGGATGACACCAAGCTGGGGAGAACAGTAGACACGTTGGAGGGCAAGGACAGGATTCAGGAAGACCTAGATAAATTGGAACAGTGGGCCAACAGAAATCTCATGAGGTTCAATAAGGACAAGTGCAAAGTCCTGCACTTGGGACGGAAAAACCCCATGTACTGCTACAGGCTGGGGAACATTCAGCTAAGTAGCAGCACTATAGAAAAGGACCTGGGGCTCATGGTGGATGGGAACCTGGATATGAGTCAGCAGTGTGCTCTTGCAACCAAAAAGCCCAATGGCACACTGGGCTGCATCAAAAGAAGCATTACCAGCAGATCAAGGGATGTCATCATTCCCCTCTATTCTGCACTAGTGAGGCCACATCTAGAATACTCTGTTCAGTTTTAGGCTCCCCACTACAAAAAGGACAGGGACATGCTAGAGAGAGTCCAGCGGAGGGCAACCAAAATGATCAAAGGGCTGGAGCACAAGCCCTCTGAGGAAAGACTGAAAGCATAGGCTTATTTAGCCTGCAGAAGAGAAGATTGAGGGGGGATTTGATAGCAACCTTCAACTACTTGAAGGGATGCTCTAAGGAAGATGGAGCTCGACTATTCTTGGTCGTAACGGAGGACAGAACGAGGAGCAATGGTCTCAAGTTACAGTTAGGGATGTCGAGACTCGATATTAGAAAAAACTTTTTTACTAGGAGAGTGGTAAAGCATTGGAATGAGCTGCCGAGGGAGGTGGTGGAGTCTCCATCTTTGGAGATGTTTAAGGCCCGGCTGGACAAAACCATGACTGGGATGGTTTAGTGGGAGTGGTCCTGCCTCTGGCAGGGGGTTGGACTAGATGACCTATGAGGTCCCTTCCAACCCTATGATTCTTATAATTCCAGAACTATATTGCTTTTAGGAAAAAGTTTATTTTGGTTCATATTTTGTTAACTATAAATGTGTTTTTCTTAAATAGCCTACATAGTAATGACTGCACTGCATCAGATCAATGTGTCAGACCTAATATATGTCCATGTGTAATCCTGTCTGGGTCTAGGGGACTGGCTATGATTATTTTTCATATTAATATTTCATATTTGTAATAATCTATATGTGATATCCCATGTTTGGTATCAATAGAAAGCCTGTAATCTGCTAAGAGTGATTATATGTTTTATATGTAGGTATCATGCCTGTATTAGAAATTAGAAATTTATTTGTTTTTTATTTGTACTCCAAGTTATTTGACTCCAAGCAATCCCAGAATGGTTGTCTGCAAAACTGTTGTCATCCTAATTTCCCATTAGGATCTTCCAGCTGCAGTGGGCCCAAAGAAAAACCTGTTTGACGAGGCACCCAGACTGACCATGTGACTCAGCTCCATTTTGATTTGACAAGGACTCTGAGAGTGTGGGAGAGCAAAAGGTGATAAAAGGCTGTGGCCCAACCTCCATTTTGTCATTAGTCTTCAGTCTGTCTGCAACCAACACCCTCCTCTGGAACTATTCTTCTGGCTGAACAAAGGACTGAGAACCACCCAGGTGCTGGGTGCATGCCAGAAGAATTAGGCTAATCTGCAAACTCCATATTCTTCAAGGACTTGCTTTCTATGGACTCTAAATCATTTGTATGCACGTGATTAACTTTGACCCTTTATCATTTCTCTTGTTTTTTATATATTAAACCTTTCATTGTAGTTACAAAAGGATTGGTTGTTGGCATGGTATTTTGGGTATGAGCCAAATCTCTATTGTTCTGGATGATGTGGCTAGCCCTTTGGGGTCAGGAAAACCTATTTCTTTAAGAGACCAGTTGCTAGGGGGGACCATAGGAGCTGATGTGCAGTAAAGGGGGCTGTTTCTATTTTATTATGCAAGATGATCACCAGAGTGGGGAATCAGAAGCATGTTCTGTTACTGACTGGGAGATTGGTTTAAGTACCACCCATCAGTGGTTTGGGGGTTTGGCCCCTGGTTTTGTAGCTTACCCTGATTTTGGCACATTCAGAAGGTTGTCCCAGGAAGCCTGGGTCACACCATGTGCTTCAGATGAGATGATAAAAACAGGGCAATCATGAAATGACCCATTCTGTGTTGTTCATTTCCAGCTTCTGGCAATCAGAAGCCAGGACACTGAGAATATGATGCTGCATCCCTGATAACCTGAGCTAATAGACATTGATGGACCTATGCTCCATGAATTTATGTAATTCTTTTTACCCAATTATATTTTGACCTTCAGAACAATCCCTGGCAATGGGTTCTACAGGCTGAGCCTGTTGTGTGAAGAACTTCTTTATGATTTTTGTTTAAACCTGCTGCTTAATAATTTCATTTGGTGACTCTCCATTCTTGTGTTATGTAAAGGATGTAAATGATACTTTCTTATTTACTTTTTGCACACCATGTATGATTTTATGGGTCTCTATCATATTTCCCCTTAGGTATCTCTTTTCCAATATAAGCAGTCCCAGGGCATGTCTACACTGGAGGCTTTGTTAGGTCGACCTAACAAAGTTGACTTTAAGTTGACTTAGAGAGTCCACATTGAAAACTCTGTTAACTGCCAGAATTCGCACTGGCAGGTACTAGGCCAATGGAGGAGTGGTGGAAGTAGGGGGCCTGGAGGCCAATTAGGTCAGTTTAAGGACTTTCCCAATCTACATTGGCTTAAGTATACTTAATAATTTCAACTTAAGTGTTAAATTGACCTTAAGAGGTTGAGGTATTCAGTTGACTTAAGGAAGTGCTTAAGCCAATTTACTAAAAGCCCAATGTGGCCACAGGAGTCTGTAGGTCACCTTAACCTTCCTTAAGTCAACCTAAGACTCCAGTGGAGACATACTTCTAGTGTCTTTAATCACTCCACCCTTGGAAGCTGTTCCATGCTTGTAACCAGTTGTGTTGCCCATCTCTGTACTTTTTTAATTTTTTTTTTCTGAGATAGGGTCACCAAAACGGCACACATGTTCAAGATGAGGGTGTATCATGGATTTATACAGTGGAACTATGATATTTTTGTCTTAATATATATATATATATATATATATATATATATATATATATATATATATATATATATTTTCCCAAAAGTTCCTAACACTCTGTTAGCTTTTTAGACTGCTTCACTTTGAACAACTGTTTTCAAAGAACTATCAATGGTGACTCCAAGAATTTTCTTGAGTGCTGACAGCTAATTCAGACTCAATCATTGTGTATGTATTGTTGTGATTATGTTTTCCAGTGTGCCTTATTCTGTATTTTTCAACATTGAATTCCATCTGCTATTTTGTTGCCCACTTCCCCAATTTTTTTGAGATTCCTTTGCAACTTCTCAGAAGTCTGATTTGGACTTAACTATCTTGAGTAATTTTGAATCATCTGCACATTTGACCACTTCACTGTTTATTCATTTTTAATGATAATTTCTAAATATCATGAACTTCATGCACCCCAGTACAACTCCATAGGAGACACAACTGTGTAACTCTTTTCAGTCTGACAACTGACCAATTATTTCTTCCCTTTGTTTTCTGTCTTTTAACCCAGTGTTTCCCAACCAGTGTGCCATGGCACACAGGTGTGCTGTCAGGACCGAGCAGGTGTGGCACAAGTTTTTTGAAAAACTACTCAAAGAACTCTGGATTGGCTCACTGGCTCATAAATATTCATGAGTTCATTTGGAAACTATATGGGGGTGTGCCTCAAATTAATTAAAGGTAGCAAGGTGTGCCACAGTGGAGAAAATTTTGGGAACAACTGTTAACCAACTACTGATCCATGAGAGGATCTCTTCTCTTATCTCATAACTGCTTACTTTGCCTAAGATCCTTTGGTGAGGGATATTGTCAAAGACTTTCTGAAGTCCAGGTACACTACTTCCACTGGATCATCTCTGTGAAGTGTTTGACCCCCTCAGCCTTATGTAAGTTAGAGGGATGAATGTCAAGTAATGTGTTACTTTTGAATACACTTTATGCTTGGTATCAGAATCTAGCCTTCTGTTCTGAAGCTGCTTTTAAAAATTCTGCTGGGTCAATGAGGGATAAATGACCATTTTCAAAAGGGATAGCTATGTTAGTCTAGTCCAGTAAAAAAACAACAAGGAGTTGTGTGGCTCTTTAAGACTAACAGATTTATTTTTTGCATGAGCTTTCATGGGAGAAGATCCCACCTCCTCAGGCTAAGTGACCCCAAAGCAACCTTTAAGGGCATATTAGAAGACAATTGAAATGGTAAATAGGGTCATTCATTTCCAGAAAGGTAACCTTGATAGTCTAGTTTAGCAAAACAAAAAAAGAGTCCTGTAGCACTTTTAAAGACTAACAGATTTATTTATTACATGAGCTTTTGTAGGAGAAAATAATTCATTGTAAATAGTGCTCAAAGCCATGTTATACTAACTAGAGTCTTCAAAATGTAGCCCTGTATTAACAGAGAATTAGAAGTAGATTCTAATTCTATTTGTCTTCGTTTCCATATATTTTGTTAGAAGTTTAACAAAGGGGTCTATTTAGCTTGTAAATGCTAAACTTCTGTTCCTATCTTTAATGTTGCATTACATTATTCTATTGATTCAGAGGTCAGAAAGAGAAATTAACATTTAGATAGGGTTGCCAATGTAATAATAGTTTTGTTTTGATTTGTCTTTGAAATTGGTAGCTCCACACTGTAAAACTATCTGTGAACTGCTTGAATGACTTCATGTATTATCTGAGGAAGGCCTCATTGATTAGAGATCAAACTGTAGCTTACTTTCATCAAAACCCATGTCAGCACCCAACTTGCTTCAGCTATAAAGGAAATCAGTCCTGATTCTGTTTTATCTTAGATCTGCCTAGACTTTTTATGGGAAGTTCAGGTTTCAAGACTGATGTCTCTAAGTATACCTTGGATTAAAACAAATGCTACACAGGGATGGCCTGTTGTACTGTGGTCTAGTGGACTAATTCCAGAAGAACTTTGGTAAAACTGCAGCCTCACCATGTCTACTATGATATTGATTAAATAACTTTACTAATATCTAATGTGTAAAGATCTTAAATTACAGTAACTATTTTTTCCTTTAAAAATACATCTTAAATTATTTAAAAAGAACTAACTGAGAAAATGTATTTGGGAAAGGTCTAAAATATTCATTGACCTGGTGAGCAATGTAATTAGTCCCTTGGGATTGAGAGATCTCTGCATATGATTAGAAATAATCTTCACTATTTAGACTTGACTGTCTAGATGGAAACCAGAGGCTTCCATTTTAGTTTCTTAGAGGCTTCCATTTTAGCTTCTTGACAACCAGTGACTCATTACTGGCTTTGTAACTCTAATAATAAGACTAAATTAAAAGTTTTGGTGATCATCTGCCCTATTCTTTGCCGTTTTAATTGACTGAGCATTGAATGGACTCTACAGTGGCTGCTGTCACAGAAATTTTACTTGGCTTATATCTGCAAATCAATAATCTACTCACTCATCCCTTCCGTTTTGACTTTTTGATAGCAATTCATTTTTTTTTCCAGTGGATATCTACTGTAGATAGCTGCTGTTGTGTGGATGAGCAAGTATTTGCTTAACTATATTTTGAATCGCTGGAGATTCTCCCAGTCTTCCAGCACCCAGCCCTCGTCCTGGTATTCAGAAAGTAGAAACTCAGTAAGGAAAACATTTTAAAAATGTTTCTATCATGCCAAATAAGCAGGCTGATCAGGTGACTTTATACATCTTGTCTTTTTTTGTCTATAAGGGGGGCCCAAAGATTTAAATTAGGTCCTATACAGTAGTCTTTATTTTATTTGAATAGGAATCTTCTGTGAAAGAATGAAGCATAAGTTTAAAGAACACATTACAACAGTAATTAATTGCCTAATTGGGACCTTTTCCAAACCATGGAGCTTGCATTATGGCATGATCACCATCTTGGCTATCACATGCAATATCAGTGCTATGGTAACCCATCAATATATTGACAGCATAAAAGCCAAAAATGATTTTGCACAGTAGTTTGGGGGAACATGCTTCATATGTTATCACTTATTCTCAGGTAATATAAGTACTGTCATATCAAAACAGATCAGAGATATGATATGCAAATTTTCAGCCACAACCATTTGAGTGAATACTTTTATGCTATGCTTTATGCATGTGTAGCAGAGAGAAGTCATCGCACCCGCCGAGACCACAGCACCCAGCTTAGGGCACCAAGAAGGTCCTGCACTCCTCCTGCTGGGCAGAAAAGCCTCCTGCATAGGACCCAGCCTGGGAATCCAAGGGTGGAACCAGGGGGAAGGGGGACAGGATAAAAAGGCAGACCAGGGACTCACGGGGGTGCCTTTTAGGAGATGGACTGACTGGCCACCAGAACTCCAAACTGCAGAGAGGCTTGAGATCCCTCCTGCAGTAACACAGAAACCTTGGGGAAACCAGGAGGCAGACCCTGACCTATATTTTCCCCAAGGTGAGGACTTACAGGAGCTACCTTCTGCAGAGGAGTCGGAGAACCAGACTGGGGGACAGACCACAGAGGGACCCTATGACTTGGAGGAGTTACCTCTGCTCAGGCCCTAGAGGATTGGATGGCATCTGGTCCCTATGACTTGGAAGAATTACTACTGGTGGATGGACCGGAGGGACTACCAGACCTTCCACCCAGAGATAGTGAATGCTTGACCAGGCTCCTGCTCACTGTTTATCCAGAAGATGAAGAGGACTACAGGGCACAGGTAACCTGAAGGGGAAATGGGAGGAAGTAGCCCAGGGATGGTGGGTATTTGCCCAACTGTTTTGGGCTCAGTGTGATTTGGCAGGAGCCCTGCTGACCTAGTGGCACACTATTCTTCCACTGTTAGGGCCCTGGGCTGGAATGCAGCAGAGTGGGTGGGGGAGGCTATGTTCCCCTCCCCCCATCACCTTCCAGGCACTATTGATTGTGTTGCTTTACCCTGCCTGAGGGATTGAGAGGCTGAGGACTCTTGATCATGGTGCCTTACCCTGCCTCAGGGGTTGAGAGGCCAAAGACTCTTGATTATTCTGCCTTACCTATCGTTACCAGATGTCAGGCAAAAGGAGGACATGTCCTCCTTTTTACCATCTTCTGTCTGGCAGGCATTTTAAAAATACAGGATTTTGTCTAGCTTTTTACTTACAGTGTTAAAGTGTGCTGGAATACCCCAGAGCACCTTATTTCTAGGCGGAAGTGTTCCAGGGCCCCCTAAAACAGAAGAATATTACATTAATACTACATTTTCGTCATGTATCCTCCAATGACCTTCTTTTCCTACTTCCCTGTCCTCCTTTCTACACTTTGGTTTCTGGTAACCCTAGTTTTACCCTGCCTGGGAGGTTGGGAGGCGAAAGACTCTAGAGGCCGTTGACTTTGGGAGAGTTCTGCCTTGCCCTGCCTGAGGAGCTGGAAGGCTACATCTTGTCAATTTCCAAAGGGATAGCCGTGTTAGTCTAGTCCAGTAAAAAAACAACAAGCAGTTGTGTGGCACTTTAAGACTAACAGATTTATTTTTTGCATGAGCTTTCGTGGGAGAAGATCCCACTTCCTCAGATGCTTCGAAGATGGGTGAACTTACAGAAAGGAATGAAACTAAATGCAAGGCGGTGTAAAACATAGCATCAGGTCATAAAGTAACAGCAAATCAGAGCAGTTTACAGGCTCAAAGAATGGGAAGCCTGAAGTCAAATTACCCTTTGTAATGGGAAAAGAACCCATAGTCTCGATTGAGTCCTGCTTTCACAGAATTTAGCTTGCATATTAATTCGAGTTCAGCTGTTTCTCTTTGGAGTCTTGATGTCCCAGGTACATTTCTGATGACAGTTGTTAACAAATCCATCATCAAGTGATTAGGAAGATGGAAGTGCTCAGCAACTGGTTTCTTTGTTCTTTGATTTCTGATATCAGCTCTGTGCTCATTCAGTCTCTTACGGAGCAATCGTCCTGTTTGTCCAATATATAAGGTGTTGGGGCATTTCTTGCACATGATGGCATAGACCACATTAGTAGATGAGCAGGTAAATGAGCCTTTGATGGAGTAGCAGTCTTGTTTAGGATCTATGATGGTGCCTGTTGTGTAGAGATGTGGGCAGACTTGGCAGCGTGGTTTTTTGCAGGGGATGCTCTTGAAGATTTTCACAGAGATTTCAATAATTTCCACGACACCATCAAATTGAGCCTGAAACGCTCCACACAGGAGATCCACTTTCTTGACACTAAAGTACAAATCAGGGATAGACATATCACCACCACCCTATACCGAAAACCTACTGATCGGTATAGTTACCTACATCCTTCGAGCTTCCATCCTAAACACACCACACGATCCATTGTCTACAGCCAAGCCCTAAGATATAACCACATCTGCTCTGATCCCTCAGACAGAGACAGACATCTTGAGGATCTCTGTCAAGCGTTCTTGAAACTACAGTACCCACCTGGGGAAGTAAGAAAACAAATTGACAGAGCTAGACGGGTTCCCCGAAGTCATCTACTACAGGAGAGACCCAAGAAAGAAAGCAACAGAACACCACTAGTTACCACATACAATCCTCAAGTCAGACCTCTGCAAAAGATCATTAAGGACCTACAGCCTATTCTAAACGAGGTCCCTCTCTCTCTCAAGCATTAGGAGACAGACCACTCCTTGCTTATAGGCAGCCCCCTAATCTTAAACAGATACTCACCATCAACTACAGATCTAACAACAAGAACATTGAAGCAGGCACACACCCCTGCAAAAAAACACGCTGCCAAGTCTGCCCACATCTGTACACAACAGACACCATCATAGATCCTAAACAAGACTGCTACTCCATCAAAGGCTCATTTACCTGCTCATCTACTAATGTGGTCTATGCCATCATGTGCAAGAAATGCCCCAACACCTTATATTTTGGACAAACAGGACGATCGCTCCGTAAGAGACTGAATGAGCACAGAGCTGATATCAGAAATCAAAGAACAAAGAAACCAGTTGCTGAGCACTTCCATCTTCCTAATCACTTGATGATGGATTTGTTAACAACTGTCATCAGAAATGTACCTGGGACATCAAGACTCCAAAGAGAAACAGCTGAACTCGAATTAATATGCAAGCTAAATTCTGTGAAAGCAGGACTCAATCGAGACTATGGGTTCTTTTCCCATTACAAAGGGTAATTTGACTTCAGGCTTCCCATTCTTTGAGCCTGTAAACTGCTCTGATTTGCTGTTACTTTATGACCTGATCCTATGTTTTACACCCCCTTGCATTTAGTTTCATTCCTTTCTGTAAGTTCACCCAACTTCGAAGCATCTGAGGAAGTGGGATCTTCTCCCACGAAAGCTCATGCAAAAAATAAATCTGTTAGTCTTAAAGTGCCACGCAACTGCTTGTTGTTTTTTTACTGGAAGGCTACAGACTGGTTGGCCATGCTAAAGCATGGAATATCATTTCAGAAGACCTGTCATGTCACTACCATCTCTCTCCTTTTAAAATCCTTGCCTGCTGAATGCAATGTAAGATGCTGGTTCACACAGAACATCATCTAGGTAGACAATGATAATTCACATATCATCCCCTCCCAAAAACTAACCCAGTTTATAAAATGTACAATGATTAACCTGAAAACCAAGCAAGGCACTGTGTTTTCTCTGTGTTTGGAAAGCACTGAGCACACTGTATAGCTATTGTAAATAAATACTTGTGAATCATTGTTCATCAGCTTGTTCTGGAACCTCTTTTTGCACCACAATATGACAGCGCTTGAAAACAATAGGAGATACAAACATCTGTTTATAAAAGCACATTTTCCAGTATAAATCCCATTCAATGCTGAGCATCCAAATCTAGAAGTATTCAGGTAAGACTATTAAGCATTAAGACTATTTTGGCCTATTAGCAAATACATGTTTTGGAGAGCTCTGGTTCCTTTTAAAATGTGTTTGTTGCATTAGACTGAGTTATGAGTCTGCATACTAATAATATACCTTTCATGAAAAAAGACTGCAGATTGCACTTGGCAATTCAGGTGCTGGACAATATTTCATAGGCTTACAAGGCATACAGTGCATATTTTCCCTAGGAGCTGGAAATGTGTGAATAGCTTTCCTGTAGCAAAGCCAGGTGCATGCTATTTGAGAGGGTCATGGGGAGGAATAATGGGTGGAAATGAAAAAGAAGCCAGCAAGACACATCAGTTTAATTTGAGTTGGGGAGGAGAGACTGAATTAACTAGGCTCTGGAGTACTTAAACTAATCCTTCACCAGGGTAACCATTACAAAAGAAGAGGGACACAATTACTCAAAATGTTTGCTAGCAATTTAAGCTACTTCATCTTTGTAATATTAAATCCCACCAAGTAATCAAAAGAATTATCCTCCTAATTTTCTGAACTGGCCAGATTCATGACAGAAAGGGTAAATCACAATTAATGACATTTTATGTGTTTACTAACTACTGTCTTAGCTATTTAAGAGAGGAGCAACAGTTCAGCTATCCATATTTTGTAGCTATAATGCATTCTGCTTTACCTTCATATTGAGAAAATTCTGGATATGATAGACTCTGGAATCTAGCAGAGAAAGACTTAACAAGAGTCAGTGGATGGAAATTAAAATAAATATTTTTTTAAAAAAATTATTAGAAATAAGACAGAACTTTAATAGTGAGAGTGATTATTCCAAATGTTAAGCTAACCAAAGAAAGTGAGTGGATTCACTCTCTGTTGATGTCAAATGAAGACGGGATGCCTGCTTGTACAATGCTTGGTCAAACACATTATTGGGCTTATTCTGTATCATACAATACCAGGAAAAATACTGTCGTGCTCCAGTCTACTGTGTCTGTATAGTCAATGTAAAGCAACAGAAGCAGCTGCAAGCATGATTGACAGCTTTTTTTGATCAGAATATCAATAGGCTGAATCATTAAGTTTCATATTCTGTTACGATCCTGTTTAAGGTCTCAGCCATTTTTCTTTATGAGTTACATCTGTGCAGTGTACATCCACAATAAAGCATCTCTTTAAGTAATGCCAAGAGACCTACACCATGGTAATTCACCCAATCATCACCAGCACCCTTCCTCTATTGCAAATTTGCATGTGAAAATTTCTTTGGTTATATAAAAGACCATGAATAGATGGTGAATTACTTGGCTCAACTGCCATACCTGTGTGACAGCACATACAATAACCCCAAAAACGTTCCCTCATGGCAATATAGCACCCCTCATTCTCTACCCACACTCAAATCACCTGGCACAACATATGCATATGTACATTCATTCACCCTCTCTCCCTCATATTTGTGATAAAGCGATAAACATGTCTGGCAAAACTATGGGTCCATTACTAGTACAGAAATAACTGGACATAAATCGATGGACTGTGCTCTACAGGAGGTCAGACAAGATGAACTAATGGTCCCTTCTGGCCTTAAAATCTATGAAAACCTAAATTCTACAGATTTTTTAAATCAGTTTGTATTAAATACATCTATTTTACCCATACAAGTCAACAACATTATATTTTTTATTTGCTGATTTCCGAATTGCAAAAGTTTGTTTACTAAACTCTGTCCCCTGACATCCCAAACAAATTAAATGTTTTTAGTCAGATCTGCACAAGAGAATAAGGTACACTTGCCACTGCTACCAGGCTTCCTTTAGAAGATAGAAGACACTTTGCCTGTGTCTACACTTAGATAGTTAAATTGAATTAACTTAAAGTGATCTAATTAAATAAACTAATAATAATTAAATTGAATTAAGTTAAATTGAATAAACATGGCTCCACTGGAAACCCAAACTGAACTAGCATGTCCATGGACAGAACTTGCTAGATTGATTTAGGAGATCTAATGGGAAGTGTGGCAACATGGCCCCCAAGAAGGGCCTTGCCCCTACCCAATATATAGAAAGAAGAAGGCACCCTGGGAGGAAGAAGGGCAAAAAGTGTTAATTTGAACTAATGATTAATTCAAATTAACACAGTTACATGGGTTAAATTGAATTAATACATCTGATTTAACTGTTTTGAATTTAAGGGAGGTTTTATAATTTTGAAATGACCTTTACTTATTTTGAAATGAAGGAAGTCCTTATTTTGAACTAAGGAAAGCTAGTGTAGCTAGTGCAATACTTTAAATTAAATTAATCATCAATTCAATTTAAAGTGTAAGTGTAGACATAGCCTTTGAGTGAAAGCCTGAAACTCTTGCAGCTAATATGAGTTTTGCTATTAATTTCACTAGGGCCAAGATTTACTCACAGTCTATTGTAAGAATTCTAATATCTTCTTACAAAATATCTGCTATAGATATGCTATTTTTAATGACTGGCCTAGACTATGTAGACCATTCATCTTACCCTATAGCAGTTCCTATTGTAATACATCCATCTCTTAAAATAATCTAACCCCTGTAAAAAGGCACTGCATTATCAGTATTGGCATGAAGAATGAAGTGTTTTCTTACACTAGAAACACATAGCTTGAATTTCAATCTTCAGACCATGCAGTAGAATCCTGCAGCCTGTTCTATACTATTAAGCATACCTGAGTGAGAGAGAGAGGGTGAGGCAGAGCAAATAAAAAAAGAAGACCTAGCAGTACAGTTTGTGGAGGATCCAGAGTAGCCTTTACAAAGTATGTACTACATCGCATTTGTCAGTAAAAGGCTAAAGTGTGATCACAAGTGTAATGTAGGTAAAACCTTGGACATGGTCTTGGTATCACTACTTATAATCAGGATTTGTAGATTACAGAAGATTCATGTCCATAGGCAGTAGGACTGGATAGCACACAAGAATTCATTTTCACACACATGTATAAGTTAGCATTTTTTCCTCTTACATTGGAATGTAATCCCCCCCCCCCCCCGGGGACAAACATAAGGGCTCAGAATAATCAATGCCTTTGTGGCTAGATTACTCAGCTGAAGTGTAAGAGTCAGGCAGACCAGAGACCAGATCTCCCACATTCTACACAAATTACCTAACTGCCAGGTTATGGACTATTCTGGATCTCTTTCACCTACCCATATGAAATTCTATCCAGGACTGGAGGAAATGACATTTTTGAGCTGCTCTAATCTCAGTTCTCCTTGGTTGTCATTTGTTCATGTTTATTACATGAATCATAGTATCCAGTTCACATACTTTGTAAACTGTCATTGTCACAAGAATATATATTAACCTTGAGGCTCACAGATTATAGTTTACACAGGTGATAAATTCAGTACACTGTATAGCAGACAGCATAGCTCTGTTGTTGCTTGCATCTGTTTTAAGCAGACTAAGTGCATTGACTCATATTTTTTCTATATTTGCACCTTTTAATTGGGCTGAAGCATGTAATAGCTATTACTTTTTAAAATTCTAGCACCCAAGTTTTAGTTATTTTTTTACTGTACTTATTATAAGTTTACTTACACTTCAAATGAGAAACAGGTCCCTGAGGATTTCCACAAGAAAAAAAAAACCTCTCAAACTAAACAATTTAAACAAATTATAATTAAATAATAATTCAAAACGTATTTCAAAAGAAAATCTACTTTCTTATCCTTGACTGGTTTCAATCTGAGACTCTAAAGCAGTGGTTCTCAAACTTTTCTTGTTGGTGACCCCTTCCACACAGCAAGCCTCTGAGTATGACTCCTGGCTCCTATTAATGCCTCCTTTTGCCCCAGCCTTCAGGGGTCCCCTCTTCATCCCTGGCCCCTGCGGGCTCTCCAGTCCCCCTTCACACCTGGTCCTCCTGGCTCTCAATTCTTCCTTCAGCCCTAACCCATTTCCCTGAACTCTCACACACATGGCCACAAATGGGAACTCATTTGCATGCACAGAATGCTGGTATTGCAGTTTTCTTCCTGCTCGAGCACTGCTCCTCTATTCACCCCAAGGGGCTGTGAAGTTGGGGAGTGAAAAGAAAGATCAGGACTCCTTGCATCAGGCCACTTTAAACACCTGTGCTTTCTAATGGGAAGGCAGAGAGCAATACCTCCTGATGTTTGCCTCAGAGCACAATACAGGTGGGGAAAGTGACCTGGATGCAGGGAGCTATGGCTCTGCCCCCCCCCCCCCAACAGCCATCTGGGAGTGTGGAGGAATTGTAGAGGATGGTAGCAATATCTGTGTGTCACCACTCAATTTCTTACCTGCCAGGAGGAAGCAAGGGGCTCCTACCCCTGCACTGGCCAAGGTCAGGGATCACAGCTCACAACCCTCAGGTAACTACACTTTGACCGCATTTGGTCAACCCCCAGACTGAAAACCAATGTATTAAGGGAATAGGTATCTTTTTTAAAAAGTTAAAAATATAGAAGCAAAATTCTAAGTACTCACTGTCATTTAAATATTTTAAACTATAATGAAACATTTGACAATCTGGAAACCTATAACTTGTTATTTTAATATATTGTAATATTTATATATATAAATATATATATTTTAATACAGCATCTTATCTTGAGTCATAGCATGCAATACAATAAAGAGAAAATAAATAATTCTTCAGACCCACACAGCACACTATTTACTTTCCTATAAGCTGCAGTGTCACCTAAAAAATCAATGGTTAACCCCATTCCTTACTCAAATGGCCTACTCTTCTGGATGAAACTAGAACACTTACTATGTGATAAATGATTCAATTATACAAGCTGTCACCTTTCTTGCCTGGCTGATTGCAAAAACAAGAGGAAAGTTTATGAAAAAGAGGATCCTCACAACCTAACTGAAGTGTATTTTGTTGTTTTTTGGATACTATCTCAGGGGCTATGATAGTTTAACATATAACTGATCCTGGGGCGAGGACTGAGCTGGTATGCTGTGTCTAAATCTTGTGTTTTTAAAATTTTATATTCATCTTGCTGAGCTGATTTTATAACTTTATTTATTTTACTTGTTTTGTGCTCTATGAACTAATTCTATACTAAATTATGAGCATCTACTAAGAATACTCTAATACAGTATAATTATGATACCATAAACTCTGAGTCTGACTAAAATAAAGGACATAGGTTAATATGTATTAGAATGAGTGGATTTGTTTTAGATAAGTCATACACTGGAAGCCCAGTTTTAATCTTCAAGTAAAAAAATGGAAAGGAATGTAAGCATAATGCTTTGCACTTGAATCCTTACTTGCTTAATTATATTGTTGTGTACCCATTACCAAGGCATCTGGCCACATGGTGTAATTACATTCAACTTTCCATTAAAATTTTAAATTTTTAGTTTTGACAAATGTTCTCATAAGAAGGAATTCATTGCTAGCAACCTGAGTCCCTAGTTAAGGTGAGCAGTCATCCACAACTGAACTGTTCTTGTCCTGCACTTTGTCCCTGTGACAAAGAATAAGCATAGGTTAATCCTTTATTTTTGAGAGTTGAGGATTTATTGATGTTGCCTTCTTTGTTTTTATTGTATTATTATACCTTGTGTTTGGAGTACACTATGAATTATTTTGGTCTCTTTTGATCATGTATATGCTTGTTCTATGAGAAAAAGAGGTTAACATTATTTCAGGTGAAGGGTGGTAATCTTGACCTACCATCAGTTGTTAAAAGGGTTTAATAAATTTTGCCTTAATTGAAACATCAGACATTAATACTTGGCTTAGTATAGTGGTTTACAGAGTGAATGTGGTATCTGTAGTTTATTTACAATCTTGCTAAATGCTACGTATTGGGCCATGCAAATCTGCAGATATCCACATTATATCCGTGGATTTCTGCATCCGCAGATACAATGCAGATATCTGCAGACCATTTCTTGTGCATACAGATTGGATACAGTCTACATATTTTTATTAGCACAGAGCTAGAGCCCTGCAAATATGCGGGCATCCAGGGATATCCACATTATACCCAAAATGTGGCTATCCATGGACCATTTCCTGTGGATGCAGATTGGATGCAGATCCACATATTTTCATTTGTGCAGAGCTAGAGCTCTGCAAATATTGAAACATCCATGTATACAATTTGGATATCCATGGACCACTTCTTGTGGATGCTGATTGGATGCAGATCCACATATTTGTATCCATGCAGGGCTCTAACTATGTGCTCTTTTGGATCTGTGTGCTTACTCCTACTAACTTTTAAATAGACCATCCAGGATCAACCCTTGTGTAGGAAACAACATGGTAAGTTTTATTGTTTGGCAAGGTTATGTATGACTGTAGATACTCTGGATTACTGTCTGTGGATTAGTAAACAGATTATCTCTGGGGATATCTGAAACCAAAATGTGGAACATTTTTCTCAGATCCGTGAGGGGATCCTTCACCTTGAAATCTTTGCTCTACCTGTTGGGAAGGTAAGGAGGAGTTGGCTATCTCAGCATTTCCTTTCTTCAGATCTTTAGAAGGGTTTTCCCACAGTTCTTTTGGATGCCCAGTCCCTTCATATTAAAAAAAAACAAAAAACAAAACAAAAAAACACTGTTAACCCAGGTCTACCAATCAGTAATGTCCATACAAACTTCTGCTAGGATAAGATTCTCTTCAGAAGCTTAACTGTGCCATGGAATTGTAATGAACCAGCAAACTTCATTTGTGGTGACTGAGGGCCATTCTGAAAAGGGAAAACAGCTGAGGAACATTAAATGTACCATGTCATAGGGATGACAGATTGATAAGGAGCAGAAAATTGCTCTCCAAAGCATATTTGTGAATCAGAACTCTCTGATTTATGTTAATCTTTTCATAGCTCCTTGCCACCTACTTCTGAAATATAAATTTCTTTTTTTTTCTGTAGTCATAAGTTCAAATTGCTTCCACAGAGTTTTTTATGATCCAACATTTTTTTAAATTCCTTTCTAAGGATAACTATTTTTTAAAAATGGAACCAGGGGTTAACATTATTTCTAACAGCCCTCATTTTTATAACCAAATCAATCCAAATCATAATGGGCCTTCATGTTTTAGAGGATGAAAATATCCTATTATAGTGGCCAGGGCATCCTGTAATATTTTAATAGTTTCAATAACTATGGTATTAGCTGAGGCAGGATTGATAAAATCAAAAAGTTAGTAACTTAGAAGTAACAAATCAAAGGTTGAGAGTTTCTTTAGACTTAACTAATGGATTCCACTTATTTACCTGACATTTACAACTTCAGCATCAAAAGTGATCTGTGATTATAATCACATTGCCCCCTCCCTCTCACTAGGTGTGAAAGTAAAATAACCTTCCCTGTCACTGCAGTCTCCACCACTTGAAATTTAGTAAAAATTGCAGAATTTCCAGCCTTGAATACACACTTTGCCCTTTGAATATCTAGGAAGAAGTGATGGCAATCCAGCACTAACTGGGCTGAAAGAAAAAATTAAATGTTATTAACCTTAGACCCTAGTTTGTCATTAACCTCCTGAAAGAACAAAGGCAGGTAATGGAATCAATTCTGTAAAAAAGTCAATGGCTATGTTCACACAGGGCAGGCTTGTTTCGAAACAAGATGTTTCGAAACAAGCTGTTTCGAAATAACATGTTATTTCGAAACACCTTATTTCGAAGGACAAAAACCTTGTCCCCGAAATAAGGGAGCAAAATAGCAGGCCCACAGTGTAGACCTGCTATTTCGCTTGGGGGGGGGGGGGGCTGCAGGCACCGGCGGAGGAGAGGCACAGCGGGGCGCCTCACCCCAGGGGCTTTAAAGCCCCGGCTGCCCCCAAACCTGGCGCCATGGGCCCCGGCGCGTGGCTGGAGCCCGCTGCTGCCAGGGTCGGAGTGAGCGCCGGTCCGGAATCCCCGGCGCAGCCACTCTTGCCGGGGGGATTCCAGGGGCGTGGCTGGGGATTCAGGATGCTGAGGGAGGGTGGCCCCTCCTCCCAGGGTGCTAAGCACCCTGGGAGGAAGGGTCAAATGCTGTTTCGAAACAACAGTTGTTTCGAAACAGCATGTCCTGTTGGCATTGTTTCGAAAGGGAGTTGTTTCGAAACAACTCCCTTTCGAAACAAAAACGAGTTTAAGCTGTTTCGACAGAACGGCTGCATTTCGAAACAAGCAGTTTGCTTGTTTCAAAATGGCCATACGTCGTGTGGCCATGGCAGTTCTTATTTCGAAACAACCCCTGTTGTTTCAAAATAAGAACTGTGTGTGAACATACTCAATGAGTGATTTTAACTCTACCAATGAACAAATGTAGAATGGGAAGACTCATGGGCAAGAGATGTAAGAGTGGTCTAATCACAGTGCTAAAAGGATAGATTTTTTGGCAAAAATATTGTTGGTCTGAAATAGGGAATGACCAGATGTTAACTTGTTAGTTATGATATTTTAATTTAGTACAAACAAAAAAGATAAATAACTTTCTGATGTATATTATGTGTTTAATCCCTCCTTCTGAAATGTATTCAAAGTCTGTTTAACAAGGAAGTCTGCTCCTTTAAGGGCCTGATAACAGCCAGACTTGGAATAACAGCTGGCAGGGACTGGGACTGATCAGACCAAGCGAGAAGGCATTTAGTGACTGGGGCTAATTCCTTACTAGGGGGTATAAAGAAGGGCCCAAGTTCTATTAAGGATTTGAGGCTGGGAGGGTACTCCCCTTTGGTTGCAGCACAATGCTATGAAAGCAGAGATGAGCCCTGCAGAGCCTCTTAGGCTTGGGCAAGTCCAACTGATTAAACTACTAGAATACCCACAATCCCAATCAAGAACAGGAAAGGCTTTTTGGTTGAAGTGTAATAGAGCCTTGAAAAAAGGAATACAAATTGAACTGGGCATGGGTGATGTGTGGGTTTTTTTGTTTTTGTTTTTGTTTTTTTTTCCACCAAGACTGGTGACTGGTCCATTGGTCTTCAACCTGGTAAATAAAAGGACCTAGCCAAATTTCTTGGAGGAAAACTGAACCACATGGAGACAAATATCACTCAAATTTAAGTCCTTTCTAAGGCATTCTATTAAATAATTTTAATGTTTTACTAGAATCCTTATCAGACACATCTGGTCACCTGTCTGATGCATCAGTTGAAAAAATGCTGTGAAAAACTGCACTATTAGCTTTGATTTAACCTATTTCTCCTAGGATTATGATCATAAAAGCTCTGATTTATAGGTCTTGAACCCAGGGTCTGAGGTCAGGCTACTAGGTTAAATCTGTATATTATGATACAGTCCAGTAGGGCTGTTATGGTGACATGGTAATTTATTTTATTAAAAGGGACTTTGTTTCTGGCTACTCATCAAAACATCCAGAGGAACAGGTCTGTTTTGAAGGCACAATGTTTTCCACAGATAGTCTGGGCTTTCCAAAGAGTCATGGGGCTTTCACCATTCTTTTCTAAATCCTAACATCATTGGAGCCATGTGATATTAACTGTGCAAAAGACATCCCACAGAAACTTTCTCCCCTTGTGCACCCTGCCTTAAGACTTTTTGCAGAAAGGCATGATTAGATCCTGGGAGGAGGATATCTAAATAAGGTCTTGCAGATGAGGGGGGTTCAAGCTGATGGGTGAGGCTTGAAGTGAAGGGTGGCTGGGCTTTCAGATGTCTTTATGCTAAGCTGTTAAGGTTGGTTTTGTTTTTAACTCCATTGTGATTACTTTTGGAAGGTGTTTTTGTCTCTGTTACAATACACTAATCTTTCATTAGATGTTCTGGGAATATCTGTGTCTTCAACACAGTGCTTCAAGATGTGGATTGAAGATCGGATAAGTGTCTCAAAAGACTAAAACAAACTTGATAGACTCATGCAACTCATTCCCAAGAGATCCTTGTTAAAAGTGTCCTATCTAAAAACTATTTCCTCATACTCAGAATATACAGATAAATTATTAAATACAATGCAAATGAATAATTTAAACTTCATAATGAGATGGTATAATTAAAAATTCTAATACTTCACTTCTCTCCACCTCTTTTCCTTCCTCAGGCCTTTGATCAGGTGAATTGTTTTAAACTGTATTTCAGTTACTTCCTATCTTGTGAGAAACATTCAGTGTTTTATTCTGAATCAAGTTCTAATTTTGTCACGAGTCATTTTTTCTAATGTTTTCACTTCCAAGAAAGTAGAGGGTGCCCAGGAGCATGGGAAAGACTACTTATTTTTCTAAATATGGATTAAGGTCCGAACTTTAGGGAATGAAATCCTGATCCTATTAAAGTCTTAGAATTTTGTCACTGATGTCAGTGAGCCTGGCATTTTACCTGAGATGCCCACATTTGAAAATTAAGCTGAGTGCCTAGTAACCATTACAGCAAAATAGCTCATGGAACATATTATTTTCAGGAAATATAGTTGGAAAAAAAAAGATGCAAAACTTAGAAACAGCTGAACTTGAATTAATATGCAAGCTAAATTCTGTGAAAGCAGGACTTAATAGAGACTATAGGTTCTTTTCTCATTACAAAAGGTAATTTGACTTCAGGGTCCCCATAGTTATAACCTAACAACTGCTCTGATTTGCTGTTACTGTAAGACCTGATCCTATGTTTTACACCCCCTTGCATTTATTTTCATTCCTCTGTAAGTTCACCCATCTTCAAAGCATCTGAGGAAGTGGGATTTTCTCCCACGAAAGCTCATGCAAAAAATAAATCTGTTAGTCTTAAAGTGCCACATGACTCCTTGTTTTTTTTTTTTTTGGGGGGGGGGGGGTTTCAGATAGTCTAAGTCTATGCCATTTCTTTCGACACTTTGTCCCCAAGGTCTTTATCAGTTCCTATTTGTCTGGTCTTTGAAGAGAGAACCTCTCCTCCCTTGCTTTTATTCCCAACCAGTTCTTCTGGACACTTCCTAAAACTCTTTTCTTGTTCCAGTCACCAGGGGAAGGAAGAATGAGAGAAGCTCCCATAAATCCAGTAAGTTAACTCAGTTGCTTCCATACTGACAAGGATCTATTGAGTAGCAGAGCAGATCCACAAACAAATACAATAGAGAGACACTAAGGATTCACCTGCACATTGTGAGCTATAAGGGGAGGCAAAAGAAGGAGTTAGGTGTTACGAATTTCTACAAATACAGTTCTTTTGGTTCAATTAGTTTTGCATTTGACCATGTGTTTTAACATCTTCCTATTACGGAAATAAAAAGAATTCTAATGCTTGTGTTTAGATATTGCATATATAATTCTCATTTTATTATTTTAAAATCTGTTCCCTGACGAATGCCATGACTAACGTGGGATATCAAGGAAGTGCTTGTGACTCGAATCTGAGTCAGTTTAAGAGCAAAAGGGAAATTCAGATCATCTAGTCTGACTTTCTGTATTTCAGGTCACTGAAAGCACCGGCACACCAGACCCAGCAACCCACATGTGGCCAAGTATTTCAGCACCCAGGAGACCAGCCTATTATAGACCATGTCCGGAAAACTAGAAGCTACTGATGTACACGTATGGTTATAGTCTTTTTTTAAAAAAAGTCTGCAGCAGAAAGAAAGTGGCAGCATAGTTGTCGTTCAGTACCTGTTGTTGGAACAAATCTCTGTGTATCAGGATTTTCTACAACACCCATGACCAAACTACCAATGTCTTAGATCATCCAGTATGCCTATTACTATAAAAATAGCATGTTGTAGTGCCTTATCTTTTTTAATCCAACATGTGTGTACTGCCTCTATGATGCATTTTGCAACTAATGCTTGAAGTGAGAGATCTCATCAAATACTTGAATAGAGAAAACTAATTTGTGTGTAGATTACATTTCATAAGAAACAATAATATTTTCAATGTTGTTCAGCTAAAAATTATCTTATTGAAACCAGTTAAATATTAATAAATTGCTGTGTTCTTTATCATATCAAGCATCCTTTCTGGAAAATAGGTCTGGTCAGAACAAGAAAATTGTAACTATTTTAATGCAATTATCTCAAACCATTTGTTAAGCTGTATTAAAATACCTTTTAAAGCATTCTAATACACAAAAGAACAAATTATTAATCATACTTGACACAGTATTGATCTTTACTAATTAGTAATCATCAATCAACCTACTCAGAGCAATATGAACAATTTAAACCCTGCTGGGTTGTTAGAATGAGTTTAAGGGTCTGAACTATTAAATTCTCATGCTAACAAAAGCCTTCTTATTCAATTAAAAATATGAGGTTTGCATGGCCAAAACAAATAAGTGTAAAGGGTGGGGGATAAAAATCATGCTTAACTTATAAAGAATTACTTAAAAGAGATGTGGCAGAGGCAAGGAGAGAAATCAATTAGTTATAGGCAGCATTTAGCTACTGTTACAATAAGACCCTACAATTTCTGCAGTTCCTTGCCTCATTCACAATGAACCTTTCAACCTTCTCAGCAAATGAGGCACAGTTGCTATGAATTATGGCTTCTTTAACTGTACAAGCTTCAGTCACTCTTAAAACATTGTCCTTCTTCTGCTCAGGCTGAGGTAGGAGGCCTGTTAGCGGGGGGGGGGGGGGAACAGTTTGTCGTTACGTGAGCACATAGTGCATATATAGAAGCATATGACAGAAAATTATGGATGGAAGGGTCCTCAGGAAGTTATCTAGTCCAACCCCTGCTCAAAGCAGAACCAGTCCCAAATAAATCACCCTGACCAGTGCTTTGATAAACCACACCTTAAAACCTCTAAGGATGGAGATTCCACCACCTCCCTAAGAAATCCATTCCAGTTGCTTCACCACTCTCCAAGTGAAAAAACTTGTCTTAATTTCCAAACTAGCCTCCCCCTGCTACAAGCTGAGGCCGTAGCTCCTGTACTTAAAGCAGGGGTCTCAAACTTGTGGCCCAACGGCTGAATGCAGCCCCTGAAGTTATTTCCTGCTGCCCACAATGACACTAACACTATCAATATTTGCAATATCATGGTATGAAAAGGTTGCAGTGGTGTGGCTATTCGGGTACTGTACTAGTCCTCATGTGTGATGCGGCCCTTGGGATAACATACATGGCCCTCAGGGCAAGTAGAGTTTGAGACCCCCGGCTTAATCGATGTGAATTAAAATTACACATTCAAGCTCAACTCTTGGCATCTCCTGGTCTTTAAATACTTAGTTTTTCAAAACTTAGAAAAACTTGAATATTAATGAGAGGTCTGTGGCACCTGATAGACTAACAGATTTCCTCAAGCATAAGCTTTTGTGGGCTCTTACCTGGATGCATCTGATGAAGTGGGTTGGAGCCCATGAAACCTTATGCCCAAAGAAATCTTAGTCTATAAGATGCCATAGGATTCTTGTTGCTTTTGCTGTATACAGACTAACACAGCTGCCCCTCTGGATATGAATATTAATGCTTCAAACAACTAGGTTGCTCTGGGTAACAAAGAGCCTTAGTGTTCAGGGAGAAGGGATACCCTAGTCACATGCCTTCCATTCTCCTTCTCTTCCTTCCACTCTTTATCCACAGATTCCTCATCACTTATCATGGACTCAAATTCCCCTAAAGCACCAATGCGGTGTGTTGGTACAGTAGTAGGGTTACCACCAAGAATCACAGGCAGCTTCTCCTAAAACAGATGCTTTTGATGATGAGCCAGAAGTATTGTTTGCCTCCCTAGTTTTATAATATGTCTGTCTCAGCTCTTGATTTTAACATGGCATCACTGCACATCTCTCTTGTATCTGTTCTCCAACATGCCACATGATATCTTCTCTTAGATAGACAAATTTCTTTAAGTGGCTCATTGCTGAGCCAGAATAGACTCTTTGCCACAGTGATCAATGAAATCCAAAACCTCAGGTTGACTCCAGGTTGGAGCACATCAGGGGTATGCAATTGCCATGATCAGTTCTGCTGCCAAACTCTCTCCATGCTGACCAAACAGGAAATGGGAATTCAAAACTTCCTTGGGCTTAAATGGAGGCATTGCTTCCTGTGTACATGGCCATGGTGGAGCACAGTGCCAATGTCCATCATGGTCACAGCAGAGATTTATGGGATACCTCTTGGAGGCTAATGACATCGATTTATGTGAAGCTCTGCCTACACAATCACTCATCCGACCCATACAATTAAACTTTAATGCTATGCCTCTTATGGATGTGGTTTTGCTAGGACAAAGTCTCCTGTGAAAGAGAGATGCATATATTATGTTGCTGACAGAAGCCACTTTCCATTGACGTAACTTCACAGTGTAGACCAGGCCAAGAAGATCACAATGATCCCTTCTAAACTTAACAGTCTATGAGCCACTGGCACATAGAAAGAAATTGCACTGAAAACGCTGATTCCTGTATTGCTCGTTTGGAGCACACTCAATGAAGACAGTATTTAATATGTACATTTTCCAAGAGTCTAACAAATCTTTACTAAATCTGTGCAAACTGTATCACACTGTATTAAGGTGAATTTTCATGAGGATGATATAAGACTTACATCCCTGTCAAATTTTCAGTCCCTGCTTCACAGCATGGAGAAACAAGAACTTCTCAATAAAATGTCAGTAGGAATTTTTTAACATGGGCAAAAAAAATCCACTCTGTGAATATTATTTCAAGAGGATGAATTATTCAGCTGAAACTTTTGAAAGAACAAAGGAGATTGAGAAATCTGCATACCATGGCAAATTTCAGGTTGAACAGTTGAAATCTGGCAGCTGACAACCAGATCTTCTAATGAAATGGGTTAACCCCTTCCTTAACTACCGTCACCACGAGCTGTTCCTATGATTTTCCTCAAAGGCTGGGTTTTTCAAAAGCACTTGTATAGGTTAGCAAAGCAAGTCTCCCTGAGTTTCAATGGAATATGTCACTGGTGCCTCTGAGAATCCCACCCCAACTTGTATGTGGAAACACTGCACCTTATCCACCATGAGTTAAGGTAGGTGAAAGGCAAAGTGCTAAGATGTTCCCTCAACCATAAAGATTTGAGGAGGCTTTGCTGCTAAAGAATCACTTAGGCTATGGCTGCACAGCACATCATCACAATATGATTCTGCAAAAGCTGTTTGCTATGACGGAGGGGAGCACCAGGCCATTACACTATTAAAATAGTAATGTAGATGGGGGAGGCACAGCTTGGGCACACAGAGATTTGTTTAACGGTCCAGAAATATTTCTATTATACTCACCTGAGTCGTGCCTCACTTTCTACACTGCTATTTACCAATGGTAGGGGGACAGGTGATGCAGGTACTGTAGACTCTGCTTTAGAGTGTTCTGTGTAGACATAGCCTTGGAAAAGAGGAACAGATGGCCTATGACCCATTGGAATCAGGAGCTATAATGGAAAACCTAATATAACTCTCTTAGAACTGCTATAAATCTCAGTCGTAGGGCTGAATTTACTGATTCCTAAGACAGAAAGATGCTCTAGTCAATGGACATATTAACACTTAAGTCAGTGGCATATCTGGTCACCATTCTGTTCTGCATTTCACTGACTCCTGTGCCATAATACTGTATACAAAATGTACTCCCAATTTCACTTTTCCTACCTATTTCTGCTACTGGTATAGCTGAACCAATGCAAAGACCTAATGTCTATGCACTAGTGTTCAACATATCTGCACCAATATCCAAAGGGGCAGCCGTGTTAGTCCAGTCCAGCAAAAAAAACTAGGAGTCCTGTGACACTTAAAAGACTAACAGATTTACTCATCATATGAGCTTTTGTCTGACAAAGTGGGATTTTCTCTCATGAAAACTCATGTGATAAATAAATCTGTTAGTCTTTAAGTGCCATAGGACTCTGCTTTTTTTTGCTGCGCCAATATAGCTCTCCTTGTATTACCAAAATTTCCTTTTCACACTGGTTAATGCAACTTTGTTTTCTCTTGCAATTTCTATCATAAGTTGTACAGTAGTTGATGTACACTTATGGAAGGGATCACCTTCCACTTCTTTCTTGTACAATGTGCACTTAGTTTAGTTGTAGGATGGACTACATTAAAGGCTGATGGAATGACAGAGCTCAATGAGTTTGGCTAAAAGGTTGAACCTGAGGAATGGAATCTACTAAGTTCCTAGCGACAGTGTTTATATGTATCATGCATGCTTGTCAATAAAGTGGCACTTCATTGCATTTAGTAAATATACAACAAATATGATGTGTGCTTAGTCAATATGCAATTTCCTTGGCAAATAATGTTTTTATGTATAAATGTTCATATGTTTAAAGAGGATTCCTGTAAGGTTTGTAACATGCAGCTGCAATACCTCAGTCTTTGATCTTTTTAGAACACAGAAGCCAAGAAGTTTCAGTCCTTGTCAGTATTTGAGTAGAAGACCAGTAATGGGGGGAACAGTAACTACTTAAATAAATGGTTTTGATTCTGTAATAGATTAAGTAATGTGAAAGTTAAAGTGATTGGAGTCCTTGGCTAAAACAATCTATATACTGTGCAAGTAGTCTTATTCCTTTGTAACATATAAATTAGTGGGTAAATTTCTTCTAAAGACAAGGACATTCACACACAAATACAAAAAACTTCTGATGCCAACATGCTGAATTAAGAATCTTCTCCCCATATTCATCTTTGTAACCCTACCCTCGTTAGCTGATGTACTTGAAATACACACAAAACAGAGAAAATTCCCCCGAGTTCCTCCAGCTGTATTAGGTGGTGGCTGGTTTAAAAAAAATAAAAAAGGTAATTTTGTTTTAATAAAAAAAGTGCAACACAACTCCTTCATGACAGAGAAATATGCTCCCCCATGTATGTTGAATTAGCCAAATTCTGATCTCAGGGAGACTTTGTGAGTAACTAAATATTAGTTTGGCTCAGTGTGAATGAAGCACCTGGCCTATAGCATGAGGGATAAATCCATAACTAGGCTTTTTTTCAGGTATTTTTAACAGTTATGACGATGCCAATTAAAAATAATTTCATGCTGTCTTCAAATTATCTAGCATATGTGCCAGACAGTCTAATTGCAATTAGATATCTGTTAATTTATCCCTGAAGGTACCTCTCTAGTAAAATGGCATTTCTAGATATGGTGGTAGGGAAATCAACTGCCTGTAAAAACTAGTTTCTCTAGCAGTTTAAAAAAAAAAAAAAGAATCTTGCGTATTTCCTTTTTCTTCCTGCCATGCCACCCAGACCCCCTCATCTTTGTAGCAAATTTTGACTAAGAATGCTGCATTCAGCTTGCATGTTTCATCTCTCATAAGAACAGACCAGTGGATTCCAGGATTGGGTGATGGCGTGATTTAAGCTTTCAGTGGCACCTAGATCGAGATTTGCAATTACAGCACTTGAGTAACAGAAGTCACTTATTGAAGAGAGTGCACTTTCAGTCTGGTGCTAACAAGATATGATTGACAAGGAGTATGTCTAAAAGCTGCCTTTGCTCCCTAATGGGTTTACCCTGCAGGCATGGACTTTGTCTTGTTATTTAGTTACATTTGTTTTTTCATCTTTCGAAGCACTCAGCAGTCTATAAATTAGAAATAGTGTCAACTACTGCAACCACTCTGTCAAAATCTTGCACTAATGAGCTTGGGAAGTGAAAGGTGTTTCTGAAAAAAAAATCTGTTTGCTCTGTTTCTTAGTAAAGATTTTTGAGTTGTGATAAATATGGGGAAACCTTAAAACAAGATAACTGAAAGGCTTTGCTTCTTTCAGTGACTTCTCTGGTACTGTTGCAATTTCTCAAAAGCCATTCTCAATAACTTTGAGTTACCTCATGTTCTCAGGTTTAGTAATTCCAGTCTTTTCATGAAATATTCACATGCACTTTAACTCTTTTTCCCCAAGCTTTTTTTCAACCACAGATGAACTGTATTGTAGGCAACTACAACAAGGAAAATAATAGATCACATACACGTGACAAGAATAGCCAGCCTTTTATTCTGTATAGTACCAGAATTATTTCGCTTACTTACTAATACTGCACTCTGTCTATTGGAAATAAAGTGTAATCTGCAGCATTCTACAACATTCCACTACATCCTAAAAGAGACTCTTTCAATAATTAAATAATGGAGTCGTGCAATAATTAAAAAAAAATAGTTTATTTTTGACTGAAAAATATTAGCATCAGTTTTCAACACAGTCTCCCATTTCCGTCAGCAAAGACTTTCTGGATCAAACTACAAATAATCATTACTAGAGCCTTCCAAATATTTATTTTTCACCTTATTTTTTATGGATTCCATCAAAAGTGTTCTCTCCTTGACTGAATGGAAGGAATTGTTCATTTAGTTAGCCATAGGCAGCCTTAAAAATCATCTGAATTAAACATGTATTAAAAACATGGGGTCTTAAATCAGGGGGAATGACTTTGTCTTGTGTGCATGGCACCCCCAACACAGAACGCTCCCTCCATATCAACATTCTGAGCTGGATTAAATCCTTTCTGAAATATGCCTTCATTTAGCTAATAGTCATAACTTCAAATGTGGAATGAGACTAATGTAGAGATACTGAAGGTGAAGGTACATGTGGTTGGGGGCAGGGAGCGGAGGGAAACAGTGTGTGTGGGAAGAAGCTTGAGCTGTTTGTTAATCTTTCTCATCTTCTGTGCTACCTTAGTCTTACTTAATATTTTAGCACCCAATATTAAGTTTGGATGCCCTTACTGTGCTGGAAAATTCAGAGAGTTCTGATGGTATTTTTAATGTGATTATTTTATTTTAGCATAATCATCTTCATTTAGAGAATGCATGATGACTTCTAATAGATCACATCAGGAGAACTGTAGGGTATAAGAATGGTTATACTGGTTCAGACCAATGGTCATAGAATCATAGAATCATAGGGTTGGAAGGGACCCCACGAGG
>ML682040.1:6453803-6471335 GCA_007922195.1 Podocnemis expansa
TCCCTGAATCCTGTCCCTGCCCTCTAGGGTGTCTACCATTCCCCCCATCTAACCCAGTATCCTATCTTCTGACAGTGGCCTATGCCAGATACTTCAGGAGGAATTAGTCATCAATTAACCTATCACCTGTTGTTCAGTCTCAGTATCTGACAGTCAGAGGCTTAGGCACACACAGACCATGGACCTTCCTGACCATCTTTATAAATTGGCATTGAAGAAACAATCCTCGATGAACCTATGCAAATATTTTTTGAAACATTATATTTATGGCCTTCACAACATCTCCTGCCAAAAAGTTCTACAGTTTGACTGAGTTGTGTAAAGAAGTATTTCCTTTCATTTGTCTTAGAGCTACTGCCTATTAAATTCATGAGATGAGCTCTGGTTCTTCAATTATGTGAAAGGATAAATAATAATTTTCTCCACACCATTCATTCTTTTATAGACCTCTGTCAAACTTCACCTTAATCATCTCTTTTCCAAACTGAACAATCCCAGTCTTTTTAAGGTCTTCAAATATGGAAGTTGTCCCTTAGTCATTTTTGTTGTCCTTCTCTGTACCTTTTATATTTCTAATACCACTTTTTTTTTTTCAGATAGGGCAATGAGGACTGCATGCAGTATTCAAGATGTGACTGTACCATGGATGTATAGAGTTGCATTATGATATTTACTGAATTATTATCTATTCCATTCCCAATGGTTGCTAGTATTCTGTTAATTTTTCTGATTGCTGTTGCATATTGAGTGGTTGCTTACAGAAAACCATCCACAATGACTCCAAGATCTTTCTTGAGCAGTAACAGATAATTTAGACCTCATCATTTTGCTTGTATAGTTGGAATTATGTTTTCTAATGTGGTTTCCAATACTTTGCATTTATCAATAATAAATTTTCTCTTCCATTTTATTGCCCAATCTCCAGTTTTGTGAGATCAATTTATAACTTTTCAGTCTATTTTAGACTTATCCTCATTAATTTTGTATCATGGACAAACTTTGTCACTTTATTGTTTATCGCTTTTTCCAGATCCCTGAGGAACACCCCAATTTATCTCTCCTCCTTCTGAAAACTGGCTTTTTATTTCTATCTTTTGTTTCCTGTCTGTTAACTAGTAGATGTATTAGTTAGTTTGACCCATAAAAATGCCTTTAAATTGTAAAAAGTTTGGGTGAGACAACTTTCTGGGACCAATTTTTCCATAGCTGATAATGTAGCAAGACGGATACTCTTTAAAAAGAAACAAAAAACCTTTATTGTTCAGCCTATGTGAGCAGTGAAAGTAGACTTATTAACAGATTATTGCACCAGAAAAACTATACCATTCCCAGAGGCAATGAGTTTTGCACAAAACTTAACACAAAAAAAGGTCCCAACACAGTTCTTACCACATAGAACCATCAAGCTAGAAGGAACCCTTCAATATATGAAGTTTTCTTTGAGTAGGTCATACTTTAAAAAAGGTTCTCCCTGAACATAAGTATTGTCCTTGTATGTCCAGGACTGATTCCCCAGAATCATAAGGTGTTTGGAAGCTGGTTCTTAGGATGACACAAGAAGGGGTACAATGATTTTACAGAGGGGAAGATTCTGTACTGAGAAGCTATTGCTTAAAGGCAAGAGATTTGCTTTTTTATACTGTGGGCTGCCCATGGAGTGGGTGTTTTTAATACAGCTTTGATAGTTTCCTTCACAGTTTTAACACGGATAGTCCTTGATATGGTATTATTTAAAGCACTGTGTAATTTATAAAAAGGAATGAGCCATTAACTCATTAAGAAGGGAAGTGGGAAGAAGGACAGCTGGGGTAGAGTGGAACATGCCTGAGTCAAATTATTAATTGCTTGTTCTATGAGTGGAAATGTTGTTACTAATGGCACAGGCCTGAAGACAGTCACTGACAACTTATGTTTGAGGTTCAGAGAGCCACCCTGCCTAGGGAAAGATGTTAGAAACTTCATTGAAAGGCTAACAGTAGGAGCCATCAAGAAAGTAGTGATTATGATTGAGAGTCAGTTATTGGCCCACATGTCTGGAGCAATGTGTTCTCTGCACAGGGACCTGCTGGAGGGAAGATCAAGTATGTCTGGTGGGTCTGTAACTTCAGTATGAACACATGGGTCCTTATTTAAGGCTTAGATTTTGCTCGTTGCTGAGGGATGACATCATCCATATTTATGAAAGACTTGAAAAAGAGCTGTTTTATTAATTTCAGTGGGATATTTGGGGCCATAAACTCAAAGATTTCTATATTAAACATTTAAACAAGACAAAAGAACCTTTTACTCTTTGTTTTAATTCCCTTTGCAAGGTCCAGCTCGGCTTGACATTTTGCCTTTCTCTGACCTCCAGAAGGTACCCTTTCTTGCTGATCCCTCCGATTTTCCACTTCTTATAGGATCTGTGCTTCCTCCTAATCACCTTTGCTTACTCATCCAGCTTGGTCTACAGCTCTTGCCTATAAATTTTTCCCCTTCCTTGGAATGTAGACTTCAGATAGTTCCTGCAACTTTAATTTGAAGCAATTCCAAGCCTCTTCTACCTTTACATTCCTGAGTTCTTCAGTCTAGTCCACTTCCACAACTAATTCCCTTAATTTTTTAAAGTTACTACTTCTAAAGGCAAAAATCCTAGTTACAGATTTATTTCTGTTTATCCTTCCAATTAGTTTGAACTGACTTAGCTCATGGTCACTTGAACCTAAGTTGTCCCCTACAACCAGTTCCTCTATGACAAGGGTCTCAAATATGAGGCCTGTGGGTCGCAGGCAGCCCCTAAAGCTATTTACTGCAGCCTGCAATGACACTATCATTACCTGAAAAGGTTTCAGTGGTGCAGTCCTCGGTCTAACACACTAGTCCTCATGTGGCCCTGTACTTGTCCTCAGGTGGCCCTCGTGGTGATTTGAGTTTGAGACCCTTGGTCTATGAGGTACTCACTACTCATCAGTACCAAATCAAAGATGGCATCCCATCTCATTGGTTTGGTAACAGTTTGGAGAAGGAATTCATCAGCTTCCACATCCAAGGAAATATGGGCCCTCTTACTATATACTGGAAAGTTAAAGTCTCCCATAATCACAGAGTTCCTAGTAGTATTCCTTAAAGGCCTGAAAGAGGTCCCTATCCATGTCTAAATCAGATACCTGTGGTCTGTAACACACCCCACGCACTATCCCCAGAGAAACTCTAGTAGCTTTTTTCCCTAATGTGATTTTTACCCAGATTGATTCTGTCTTGTTACTTCCATCACTTTGATTTTACTTACAGTTTACCTTCTTATTGATATACAATGAACCTCCCCTGCCACCTTTCCCTTTATCTATCTTTCCTAAAGAGCACATGCCCTTCACTACTGGTACACGAGTCATGACTACTATTCCATCATGCTTCAATTATCCCTATAATAACAGGTCTCACGTCTTCTACCAGTAGCTCCAGTTCTTCCAGCTTGTTACCCTATGCTTCTCACATTAATATATAAAAATTTACTTTTTGCCACTTATCCTCACTCACATTCTTTTCCTGATTCAGCACAGTCATTCTACAGCCAATATCTCTCACTAGACTGATATTTGATCTACCCCTCCTTCTAATCTCCATGCTGTTCCCTATTTCTGTTTCCTTTCTTACTTCATTTTCCTTCTTCTCAACACTAAAATCAGGCATGCAGATTATTCAGCCATCTCCCAACTGTCTCCCCCGTCACTCTAATTTAAAGTTCTCTTGATCAGTTGTATTAACCTCCTTTCCAGAAGTCTGTTTCCATCCCTACTCAGGTGCAGTCCATCCCAGAAGAAGAATCTTCTGTCCATGAATGCCTCCCAGTGACCGTATATGCAAAAGTCCTCCTTATAGCACGACTGCCTGAGCTATCTGTTTATCACCAGGATCTTCTCACACCTTTCTTGCCCTGCTCCAGGGACAGGCAGAATCCCACTAAAGATCACCTGAGCCTTTATTTCCTTGAAAGTCCTCCCTTTGATACATTCCAGTGAGAATTTACCTACATCGTTTGTACCAACATGAAGGACAATCTGAGGATTCTTTCCCACTCCCATTAAGATCCTCTTCAGCCTCAGATCAACATCCCATATCGTCACACCTGGCAAATAGTATACCCTTCTGTTCTCGGGATCAGCTGTGGTTATAGGCCTGTTTGTCCTTCTCAGCAGGGAGTCACCAATCACATACACTTGCCTTTTCCTGCAAACAGTAAAATTCTCTAGCCTATCCCCACTTCTTTCCGACCACAGTTCCTCAGTTCTACAGCTTTTATCTGCAATCCTCTGCACCTGCTCCTGAATCCTTCTGGGGTTCTTACTGGGAGGAATCTCCATTGGCTCATCCCGTCTTTGGATAGGACTAGCCGCTCTTCTCTTCTTCCTTGCACTCCCACTTTCAGTAAGCACATGCTGCACTCCTTCATTTGCTAACACTGAAAACCTATTGCAATTGTTAATTATCCTGATTGTTCTAAAATCTTCTACCCCATTTTTGAAGTTAAATGACATGGAAGTTGTATGAAACATGTTGTCGGGCACATGTGATAAATGAGTGCATTCACCTCAAGTCATGAAAGGATACGTCTAATCCTCTATAAAAAATAAAGATCAGGTAGTGTTTTATACTACACAGGCAATACAACCAAATGATAAATTGCTTAGTTACACATTCACCACAACCTAGTTTTCTTTCAGGATGGTGTGGGGGGAGGACTTCTAACAATACAGATTTTTTAAATAAGTATTATGCCACCTAACTTAAAATAGTAATTAGAAACTATATTTAAAGGACCAGAAACTACAACCAAGCAGCTACAAACTCTTACGCATATGGCTAACTTTATACCTATGAGCTGTTTGCTGTGTTTGAAGAAAAAACTGTTTTCTTAGTATTCCACCATGATCCTTTTTCCAAAATTAAAATAAATTTGTATTTTTTTTTTTTTTTTTTTTTTTTTTTGCTAAGTACCAATTTTGTGGACACTTAAAATTGATTGTGCTCCTCTAGCTATCACAGTTTAAAGTCTGGTCTACACTGCTGGTGAAATTCAGTAGCAGTCAATGGGAGTTATGCAAGCTATGCAGAATAGCTTGTGTAACTCCCATCAACTTTACAACTTCCATTTAGTGTGCTGTTTACACTGTGTTGTGCCTAACAAGAAATGCATTCACATTGATGCAGCACCACATATTTTGGGGAGGTAGTTTTATTAAATCAACTTGTAGATTGACTGAGCAGCCTTTCACTTCCCCTCAATTGATCCACATAAATTGATCTGATAGAGACAAATATGCTACCATCAGTGAAGACATACCCATAATCCTCAAGTCCTTACTTAAGTGGGGGTTTTGCTTGAGAAAGGAATGAATATGAAACTAAGTAAAAAATTAAGTCTTTGGTTCAAAGTTGCTAGAGGAGCATAAAAAGTTCTTGGAAGCTGAACTAGAGATGTGTGTATATGTATGTGGGAAAAGGATAAATTAATTCAAATCATCCTGAACCTTCACTCATAAACTGAGGCAAAGCTGATAATAACAACAAACAACAACAACAACATTTTGTAACACTTTGTTCAACACCTGAAGAAGATATTGACCTTCTTAATCTCAGAATGTTTCTGTGAGGGAGATGAGGAAATGGAGATGGGAAGGTGAAGTGATTTAGCCAAGCCACAAAGTGGTAGCAGAATAAGGATTAAAATTCAGGATTGTCTGACTCACCTCCACCCACATGCTCAAGTCTCCAGGCTGCATGGTTTTATCACTGCTTTAAGTATTTATGTGTAGATTTGTGCCATTATCTTTAAATCAATACTGGCATAGGCTGAATCTACAAAGATTTATGCCTGTGCTTAATTTCTTGCTGCCTAAGAAGGCCCATTGAAATCAATGGAAACTTGTAGATTCAGGGCAATAATAATAATAATAAAATGTTTAAAAATATCCAAAATAATTTACTCACCTGAAGAGATTCTAAAAATAGAGGGGGGGGACTAGTGATCAACTTCTTATGAGCTGATTGAATAATCTGCAAACACTATTTTCTCATTATGCTTTACAGAAGATGATGTATCTCCTCATTACATGGGTTGAAGGGACTTGTACATAACACTTATCCCACAAGCTGTTTTATAGTCTTTCCACTTAATAACCTTTCCTTAGTTTTTATTGCTTTCTGCTTTTTATGTAAATCACTAGGCAAGAAAATGATCTATTCTAGCTCCTTTTAATGCTTTTTACATATCTTTATTGACCTCAATGGACTTTTGTCCAAATATGTGTAAGAAAGTTTGATTTAGATTATTGACCAATGAGACATCAGACAGTTCAGTCTCAGCTGGTTTTATTACACAAAGACATACCAGAACAATACAGAAAGACAAAGGTCAAAACATTACCCATTCCAGAAAGCAGACTTGCACCTTAATCAGTTCTGAATATATAAGCCAAATTTGGTTTATTTTTATACCTCATCTTTTTACATCAAATATGAATGATCCCATTTATTACAGACCTTTCTTCTTTCTCTATACCTTCTGCTTTCAAAGTAGAGAGGCATCAACTTGAATTATTTCTAGCACCTGTATCATATTTATCCAGAATTTTATCTACTTAATGCACCTGTCCCAATTATCACTACAAGATAACCAACGCTGATAGTCAGCTTCACTTTTGAATGGTTCTGCATACCCAAATAGGGATTACATATAGTTCGCCATAAGCTTGGCATGACTGCTGATAGTTTGGTTTGTAGTTAGCATGAGCACTCAGAATACAAAGCCATCTAGAAATCTGCTTTCAGTCTCTGCCCCCTGTTCTTGTCACACTGACTTAACATCAGCATGGCATCTTTAGAAAATGCATGTATGTAGCTGATGTTAAAGCATTTAAATGAGATTTATTCTGTTTTAGCAGACTGTGGAAGTGACAGAAGAAAATAAACACAAGCAAAATCAATACTACTTGTAAAACAATTAAAGCCTTAAAAATAACCTCTATCCATGCTGTCAAGCTGTCCTGCAGTGGCTCAAACTGTGAGCAGCACCTCAGGGCTGATTATTAAGAGGCAGGGCACAAACACCAAATTGCTTGTGAGTTCTACACTTTGATTTCACCACTCAATTATCAAATGTAAACTCCTCAGCTCTATAACAACCTTAACACAGAGCCACAGACAGTCCCTTTGGTCATTCCAATGTATCTTGCCATCCACATAAACTTATCATTGTGATAGATGGTCCCTTACACCAAATATCTCAGAAATAGTCACATTACTCCAAGTCCCAAAGGATCAGTTATTTACCCCAGGTCAATCCCACCTTAGCTCTCACACCGAAGACAAAGCTTGTAGCCGAACCTATAATAACCTATCTAAAGGTTTATTATCTAAGAAATGGAAATAAGAATTTACAAGGTTGTTGGTTCCCAACCATGATGGGAGAAGGAGACACCAAACTCAGTAGTTCTAACTGAGAAATGGGTTTGTTTCTTTAGCGCGACAACGGGGAAACTTTTTCAATGGGTAATCACAGTGACAATTGAGGTAGCAATCAACAACTAAAACAGCAATCTTACAAGACCAACTGAGGTAGCAAATCTATATAAGTAACACAGTAAAACTGCAAAGCAAAACTGCAAATCTATATAAGTAACACAGTAAAACTGTAAAGCAAAGTTGCAAGGTATTTGCAACAAAGAAAAACTGCTAGGTATTCACAATGAAACAAAATTGCAAGGTAAAATAAACTGCAAAGTACTCGTAGGGGATTTTTATACGTACCACAACCCAGGCACCACTGACCAGCAGCATGAACACAAGGGGCATGGTAAGGGACACGACACGAGCTAGCTTTCCTGGGGAGATCCAACCGTCAGAGTGATCAGTTCCGGCGTGTAACACGTGAACCTCCATAACTTCTGCCTGTTGGCATCTCCTTTTTATAGGATTTTTAGCTCAGTGTTTTTCTGGTTCCCACACTAGGGGAGGGTTTGTCATATTAGTGGTTCCCACAATTGAGTTAGTTATTTTCCAGTTAAGTTTTAAATTCCTAGGTGGGACCCAAATTTCCAGGTGGGCCATAAATTCCCTGGTGGGTCGAGATTCCTAGGTGGATCATAAATTCCTAGGTGGGACCCAAATTTCCAGGTGGTCATAAATTCCTAGGTGGGTTTCAATTCCCATCAAGTTAGTGCCTTTGAGTTATGCTAGTCTGTAGCCTCCCAGATTCAGGCCAGAGCCTCTTACGCTGTCCATAAGGGGTTTTTTAGTGTGCACTGAGTGGCGAATGGGGTGCCCGGGCAAGCGGCCCCCTGTTATTACATCAGGCACGAACAAAGGTTATAACAAGTAAAGCTATATACACACAAATGAGTTCCAATCTTAGGTTTCAAAACGTAACAGAAGCTTCTATCATAAGCAAACACCCTATGTCTTTTAGGGCTATCTGGCCAAGCACTGGAGATCTTTGTTTAGGCTTACTAGTCTTTGCCCCACAGAACCCAAGCAGTATAAAAGGTACAGTTTTTCCTTCTTATGGATTTTTTTATTCCTTTCCCCGTCTCGTCTTTATCTTTTAATTACTTCCCCTACCACTTCTTTCTCAAGCTGCAATTTCAGATATTGGAATTCACTAGCATGTCTCCTCTCAATGGGTATGTCTACACTGGAGCCTTAGATTGACTTAATTTGCTTTAAGTTGACCTAAGGAACTTCATGGCCAAGTTTAGAATTTAGTAAGTTGACTTAAACACTTGCTTAAGTTGACTTCCTAAAACATGCCCTGAAAGGCAACTGAAAATTTAAGTCGACTTTATAGGACAGGCAAGTGGCTGCAAACCAGATCCAGCCCCTGCCCTTGCTGCAAGTGACAATGGGCTCAAAGCCAGCTCCTGTTGCAGGTGGCAGGAAGCTTGGGACTGGATTGGGCTCCATGCTGCTTTCTGGCAGCAATTGGAGCTAGTTCCTAGTCCCTGCCCCCTGTGGCATGCGACCCAGGACCAGATCAGGCTCCAAGCCCCCTGCCACCTGTGGCAGGAGCTATTTCCAAGTCCCCTACCACTTGCAGCAGGCAGTTTGGGGCTAGTTTGGGCTCCCAGTTGCCAGCCACAGGGGGCAGGAGCCAGCTCCCAGCCATTTGCCAGCAGCGGCAGGAGCTGAATCAGGGTCCTGGCTGGATCACACCCTGGGGCATGGCAGGGCCCGAGTCCAGGCCCAGGGTATGTCTACTAGTGTAGATATACCCCTAAGTTGACTTAACACGGTCAATTTTAAGTCAATCTAATGTCAACCTTGTTAAGTCAACTTAAGTAAGCCCCCCAGTGAGGACATAGCCAATGAGAGGGGAGGGTGGAACTGGGCAGGAACAATCAACAAAGTCTCTTGTCCTTTGATGTTCCACAACAGTTTGCCTGGTACTGATGTGCCTCCTTTTCTAGGCAGCAGATAATGGCTCTTGTTGGAAACTGATATTTCATACTTTCCATAATTCTCCCCAGTCTGGCAATTTACAGTTGCACAGCAGAAACTTAAATATTATCTTATAACAGGGGATACAAATATTATGAGAGATTAATGCATGCAGCATCTAACAAGCATTTTATAAAGTTTAAAGACTTTATTAAAATTATAATGTTATTGAATTAGAGAATTACAGTATTTTCACAATATTAACACATGTGAGCCTGATTTGTTCCAGCTATTTATTTACCAGTGTTCAGCTAAGACCTACTGGCCATGACATAAGCTGGTACCAAGTCTGCCAGCATCACGCATGTATTAAAAACAAATATTTCCTAGTCAATATCATGGATGAGATAAAGCCTTTTGTACATGTCATTGTTAATTTGAATAAGGTGGGTGTCTTCTGATCTAATTTTGTTTTAATATTTAAGGTTAGTGAATCAGTATGTAAATTTAATAGTGGTATATATTTCACAGATTTTTCCTGGTGATGGAGCTTGTTTTGCATAATTGTGGTAGTTCAGACAGGAACAGGCTAATTATAACTTGAGCCACAGCACTCTGAACATGAGGAATAAAAGAGAAATTTGGTGTAGGAACATAAGGAATAAGACTTATACATAAATTCCTTATAATTAGTTACTATGCAATACTGTCCACGACTTTAACTTCTTTTCCAACACTAATCTTCCATCACTTTATGATAAAATAGATTACCCTTGCTGCTGGCCATCACCACATGATAAGCTTCATCAGAAAGAAGACACGGACAGCTACTCTGTCTTTCCCAATGTCTCCCAGCCAGCATGCCCACATACTAGAGTTGCAATGTCAGAACTATCACCTCTACATACATCTTTCTCCTTTAGGTAACAATAAGCGCTGGACTGTGTCCTTTTGGCTTGTGGTGGTGAATGAAATACCCATACCTGTGACAAATCAGGTACTTTTTGAGGATGTCTGCTTCTACGTAAGCTAGTGAGTAGACTGTTGCCAATTTATCAAAAACAACAGTTTGAGGGTCTAATGGGGTAGTGAGACCATTAAAAAGATATGTGGAATTCAGCACTGAACAGGACTATTTAGAAAAAACATATACTTATGGGATGCTGTGTCACTATTGCTAAGCCCTAATATAAATTTTGCTATAGGAAAGGTGTTTGCATGATTTAACACACTGCTGGTTTACAAGAGGCTTTGAAATTTACTTAGGGCCATACCATTTAGCTATTTGTTCATCACTAATAACATCAGGCAACTTATCCTTTTCAAGATCCCTTGATGAACTGGTTATGGCAGATAAAATAATAATAATAGGAAATGTTCACTGGAAACATTATTTTGCTAGATATAATGCATATTAAATACCTGCATCACTTTCTTTCATGGAAATAGCATGAAATATTAGCAGAGTAACAGTACTTATTATGAGATGAAGAGTGGAAGGCACTCTTATCAATTGTATTATGCATGCAACATGGATGTTTGGTTGCATGCATGTGTCTCTGTACATGCGTTCTTTCAGGATTATCCTTGTCTCTGATCTTTGAGTGAGAATTTGGTTAGCTCGGTGATCTAAAGCCTAGCTTGGATCTCTAAACTGGGAATGTGTTGCCCGGTGATCCTTTGGTTAAACTTCGGATTACCTTTGGCTTAGGTTTCTAGTGAGGACTCCATTACCTCATTAAACTTAAGCCTAGGCATACCCTGTGTGCAAGACATAAACTGAGAAAACACTCATGATTGAAGAAACAAACATGACCACAGATCTTTGTAAAAATGAAGGTGCCAGTCTAGGCTTTATTGCAACACAGCACGAAGCAAGCAACCTATTTGAGCAGAGACACTGACAGCATTTATGCTGTCAGTGCAATGGAACACCTCAGCTGACAGCAGGCTTCTGTTACCCCCTTCGGCTGCATGAAATCGGAGCTCTGTGGCTCCTACTTTTATACCCTCCTTGGACCTACTGTGTAGCCTGAGATTTTTGCCATATCTTTAGCATCACAGAAAATCTTGATTGAATAAAGACATATATGAGTAAGAAAATAGTGTAAAGCAATCTGGTAGAAATTCATGTTAAAATTGAGGTTAGAAATAGTATAATATGTAATAATTAGCAGCAAAGAATTCATAAGTTATCATTTGTAAATGTTTAAAGCAAAGTTGGTATTCAAAAGGGCATTCAGCAAGGAAAATCTGAGAGATCATAGGTGAACAGCCCTAAAAGGTATATCTCTTAAAGGAAAACTAGGTCAAGATGGAGGAAGATTTTAAACTTTTGAACATACTCAGTCCCCCTCCCATCAAGTATTTTAAGGTATCCACCCACTGTCAAAAGACCCATCAAAAGTATTGATTTTTAATGAGGTGACAAGTGAAATCACCCTTTTTCAAATTGGGTGGAGGTGAAATCATCTCTTCTATGAGTGGTCAAAAGGAGATAAGAGCGATAATTATAGACTCATAGAATCATAGAAACATAGGGTTGGAAGGGACCGCATAGGTCATCTAGTCCAACCCCCTGCCAGACGCAGGACCACTCCCACTAAACCATCCCAGTCATGGTTTTGTCCAGCTGGGCCTTAAACACCTCCAAAGATGGAGACTCCACCACCTCCCTTGGCAGCTCATTCCAAGGCTTCACCACTCACCTAGTAAAAAACGTTTTTCTAATATCCAGCCTCGACCTCCCTAACCGCAACTTGAGACCATTGCTCCTCGTTCTGTCCTCTGTTATTACCAAGAACAGTCAAGCTCCATCTTCCTTAGAGCATCCCTTCAAGTAGTTGAAGGTTGCTATCAAATCCTCCCTCAATCTTCTCTTCTGCAGACTAAATAAGCCTAATGCTTTCAGTCTTTCCTCATAGGGCTTGTGCTCCAGCCCTTTGATCATTTTGGTTGCCCTCCACTGAACTCTCTCTAGCATGTCCCTGTCCTTTTTGTAGTGGGGAGCCCAAAACTGAACACAGTATTCTAGATGTGGCCTCACCAGTGCAGAATAGAGGGGAATGATGACATCCCTTGATCTGCTGGTAATACTTCTTTTGATGCAGCCCAGTATGCCATTGGCCTTTTTGGCAGCAAGAGCACACTGCTGACTCATATCTAGCTTCCCATCCACCATTACCCCCCCGGTCCTTTTCTACAGTGCTGCTGAATGTTCCCCAGCCTGCAGTAGCACATGGGGTTTTTCCATCCCAAGTGCAGGATTTTACACTTGTCCTTAGTGAACCTCATAAGATTTCTATTGGCCCACTGTTCCAATTTATCTAGGTCTCCCTGAATCCTGTCCTTGCCCTCCAGTGTGTCTACTGTTCCCCCCAGCTTGGTGTCATCCATGAACTTACTGAGAGTGCAGTCTATTCCATCATCCTGATCATTGATGAAAATGTTGAACAGAACTGGCCTCAGGACTGATCCCTGGGGCACACCACTCATTATTGGTTGCCAGCTAGACATGGAACCATTGATTCCTACAGGCTGAAACCGTTAATCTAGCCAGTTTTCTATCCACCCTATAGTCCACCTATCCAACCCATTCTTCCTTAATTTGCCAATGAGAATGCTGTGGGAAACTGTATCAAAAGCCTTGCTAAAATCAAGGTATATCACATCAATGGTTCTTCCTGCATCCAGAAAACCAGTCATCTGATCAGAGAAGGAAATGAGTTTGGTCAGGCAAATCCATGCTGACTGTTCCTGATCACTTTATTTTCCTCTAAGTGTTTGAGGATGGATTCTTTGAGAATCTGCTCCATAATTTTTCCAGGGATTGAGGTGAGGCTGACTGGTCTGTAATTCCCTGGATCCTCCTTTTTCTCTTTCTTGAAAATAGGCGCTACATTTGCTTTTTTTCCAATCCTCTGGCACCTCCCCCATTCTCCATGAGTTTTGAAAGATCATGGCCAGTGGTGCTGCTATCTTATTGGCTAATTCCCTTAGCACCCTTGGATGCAGTTCATCCAGCCCCATGGACTTGTGCACAGCTAGTGTGTATAAAAGATGCTGGACAGCAGCTGAACGTTGGAGATCTCTCCCACTCCTTACTGGGTTCCACTGGCCTCTGGCTATGTTCCCGCTTCACTAAGGAGTCTCACTCACACTCATCCCCAGAGAGAGTAACAATGTCTCTGATGGAACTGTACAAGCTAAGTTGCGGGACTTAGTCTCATAAGGGCATCCTCCAGACTTGGTCTCTGAGCGGTGACTCAGGACTTAGTCTCTGAGCTGGGTCTCCGGACTTAGCCTCAGAAGGTCATTCAAAATCTCATGCTTGCATGCACTCTCAGACAGGCAGCTAACTGAGTTCTGTGTAAAATCTGTGAGCAACAAACAACACCGAAGACTTGATACTTTGAAGACTCCAGCACTGTACTTCAAAAGTTCTCTTTTCAGCATGTCACCAGTGCAAACAGAGAGAGTGACAATTCCGTATAAATGCCCCACTATCAGAATGATAATGCCAGGCCATGTCAGCTTTTATGCCTCAGTGACAAGGCATTGCAACAATAGTTTTATACAGAGATATATTCTACAGTTCAAGAAACTAACAAATTTTAATTTACAGAACTTAAAAACAAATAGAAAAAAATGCACTACTGTTTTCTTCATCTGCTGAATTCTGTATTACCATGCCCAATGACTCACTGTTCATGTATGTTTACTTTTTTAACAATTATCCCTAAAGTATCTGTAAAAATAACTCGGCAGCAAAACTAATAAGCTATTTCCTTTAGTAGAATACAAGCACTCATTCTGAACAGTGGAAAAAATATTTTTATTCTCCAAATAGGTGTAACATATCAGAGGTCTTATGAACAATAAAATTAACATGAAGTTCAGGTTCTTCTATTCTGTATTCACATTACTGTTTATTAATGTAACTCTAGAAATAATTAGAGAGATTGAGTGTGACTAATATACCAAACCAAATTTTTGCAAAAAAAATGAAATAGTCATTAAAGAAGATAAAAATAATGTGCTTTTCTCAGTGTAAATTAGTTAATAATAGAAGAATAATAGAAGAAAAATCCTCTTTAAAAAATAGCTATATGAGACAATGTCCAGATAATTCCAGAAATTAATTTGTTAGATATCTGTGTAGTTTAAACAATGTGCTAGCTGATTTACCAAAATATGGACACGTTCCCTCTGTATTTGACACTGGTGAGACTAATACTGGAGTACTGTGTATGGTTTTGATGTTCATATTTTAGAAAGGATGTTGAAAAATTGTTAAGGCTGAAGAATAGAGATATAAAATTATTCAAAAAGTAATTTTCTGGAGAAAATACCTTATAGGAAGACTTAATAAGAGTTCAGCTGTTTAACTTATCAAACATACTAAGAGGTGACTTGACTGCAGTGCATAAGTATTGTGACATGTAGAATATATCAGGTAGTAAATCTAGAGGAGAAAAGCATACAAGCAGTTGCTGGAAGCTGAAGGTAGAAAAATCCAGATTAGAATAGTGAGGGTGAATTAACCATCCAACAGAAAGGGAGGATTTTCCAACTCTTGATGTCTTCAAATAAAGCCAGGATGTCATCAGATTTGGGCTTACACTTCAGGGCTAAAACAGTCATGTACATTGTTCCTGTTCAAATTGGAGCCACGGTTCTGAAACACCTGCCACTCCTCCTGGAACCTAGGTCCTCAGAGCCTATGTTCCAGCCCAAATGGGAACATCTATCTGGCAAATTCCAGCCTTCTAATGTGAACCAAAATCTGTTCACCAAAGCTCTGAGTCTCATTGCCATGAGTTTGCATGTGCACTGAAGAGATACACTAGAGCAGTGATCCCCAAAACTTTTCACTCCCTTGCCCAGCTCACCCTCCCTGGGAGCTGTGCTCAGGAGCTGGGTCTTGAATGGAGCTGTGACTGCAGAATGGGAGCAAGGTCATGGTTGGGTAGGGGAGCTGGCAACTGCACCAGGTGCCAGAAGCTGCAGCTGTGGCCAAAAAGGAGCTTGGGGCACAGTGGAGATGGGTGGTGCTTCCTCCCAAGGCTGTGTGGGAGCTGGCGCTACCCCTCCCCCAAAAATATTCCTCTGCAGCCCCCTAGAGCAGACCACTGTCCTAGGGTTAATTTCTATGACATCTGGTACACAAGGTCATATTAGAACTAATGGTCACTTCTGGCCTTAACATTTATTAATATATTTTACAGTCTAAATTTATATGGAAGTCATTAGGACTGTGCATAGGAACAGCTGTCTATCCATGCATATTGAACTGAAGTTTTGGAAACTGTAGAAAGTAGAGAAATAAAAGGGGGGGTTATAAAAAGGAAGAGGGGACAGACTATAATGATACTTGCATGCTTGAGCAGTGGGACTAAGCTTACACCTTGGTACCTTCAAAGGTTTTGTTTGAATTCTATATATGAAAAACCCTACATTACAGTTACCACATCAAAGGCTTTATAAAATGTGGAACAGTTTCCGAGCAACTGAGGGAGGTGCACACCCAAATCTCATGGTTCAATGGTTAGGGCCCTCTCTTGGGGATGTGGGTTCCAATCTCTTCTCTACATTAAATAGAGCTGGAACTGAAACTGTTTTCCATATCCTGACTGAGTGCTCTAATCACTAAACTAAAAGTCATATGTAACAATTCCACCTTCTCCCTTATAGTTTTCCTCAAGAAAGTTCTTAGGCACCTAACTCCAGAAGAGGGTTCATGGCTATCAGTCCAAAGCAGAGGGAGGTATCTATCTGTTACCTGAATTCAGTTACTTCAGTCTTTTTGAAATGTGGGGCTTAACCCACACCACTTTCCTCAGAACTTTGTAGGTGCTAGTTTAATCAGCTTTACTCAGAATAAAAAACAAGGAGTCTTGTGGCACTTAAAGACGCTCCTCCTCTTCAAAGCGCCTGACGAAGTGCGATTTTCTCCCACGAAAGTTCATGTGATAAATAAATCTGTTAGGGTATGTCCACATGAGGCTTTTATTTTGAAACAACACTGGTTGTTTCAAAATAAAAGCCCCTATATCCACAAGAAGTTTTCTTGTTTCGAAAGGAGGGAGCCCCTCCTTTTGAAACAAGAGCCCTCTTTTTGAAACAGCTTAAACCACTATGTTTTCGAAAGGAGGGTTATTTCAAAACCAGTTGTTTCAAAATAACGCTGTTTGGACATTTCATTTCAAAACAAGTATTGTTTCTAAGTAACAATGACCTTCGTCCCAGGGTGCTATGCACCCTGGGAGGAGGGTCCCACCGCCCCACCCCCAGCACCCTGGCCAAGGATCAGCACCCTGGACAGGGTGGTGAGTGTAGTGCAGGGGGTTGGCAGGTGCTCCAGCCGGCCTCCCCCCGCTACCCCTTGCTGGGTGCCTCAGCCCCTTTCCCCCCCACCCCAGAAAGCGGAAGTTGGGGGAAGCTAACTGGGGCAACCCTGGGGTTATGCTCCCCACCTTGGCTTGGGAGGAGCTACCAGCCCCGCAGCCCAGTCAGGGGGGCTGCAGCCGTCACAGGGTGGCCGCTCCACGGGCAGCTCACCCCACCACTGGGGCTGCCCCCAAGCCTGGCGGCGAGGCCGGGAGCGCCCCACCCCGGGAATCCCTGGGCACCCTGCTCCTGCCGGGGGCGATGCCAGGGGCGCCCCACCCTCGGAATCCCCGGGTGCCCTGCTCCTGCTGGGGGTGGAGCCGGGGGTGCCATGCCACCATGCAGGAGAGGGGCACCCAAGGGTTCCTGGGGTGGGGTGCCCCCAGCCCTGCTGCAGGGCAGGAGCTGGGCACCCAGGGATTCCTGGGGCAGGGTGCCCCTCGCCCCACTGTTGGGCTTGGGGGCAGCCCCAGTGGTGGGGTGAGCTGCCCGTGGAGCGGCCACCCCACGGGGGCTGCAGACCCCCTGACCGGGCTGTGGGGCGAGCCACCTGGCAGCAGTTCACCCTGCCCAGGCTGCAGCCCCCCTCCACCTGGGCAGCAGAGCCTGGGGGTTCCACAGCTCCCCAAGCCGCTTGCCCAGAGGGCAAGCAGCTTGGGGCACCCCCAGGCTCCTTACAAGCCCCCACCACCACTGGTGGCAACATGGCCCACAAGGGGCCATGTTGCCACA
>ML682040.1:6475269-6515797 GCA_007922195.1 Podocnemis expansa
GCGCGCAAAATTCCACAGAAGGCAGCAAGGAAGACAGGTAATTAAGAAGTTGAGCATGATTAAAAAGTTGCATTCCCTTTTCTTCTCTAACTGATCAAGGATGAAGGCAATTTAATTTCCAGGAACATATATCGACATTAACCTGTGTCCTGAGAATGAATGCCTTTTGTTAGGCAATGAAGTAACATTAGTCCACCCAAATCCCTGAAAGTACAGCTAATGTTTCTATAGAAAAGGAATGGCTGGTTTCCTATGATACCAGTTTAATTCTGTATTTGGTATCAGTTGTGTTAATTGAAATACTTTGTACAAATAGCAGAGAAAAAGAAATGCACTCTTGAGAAGCCTCCTCCTCATTTGGCCTTTATTTTCTTAAGGTGAAAGAGAGAAGTCTCCTGGCAATATGGAGGGGCATTCTGATTATATCCATGACATCTAGTGAGAACTGAATATTGCACCTCTCACTAGGCTAGGTCTGATGGAATATTTGATTTAAATATAAAATTGGTTCTTCTATAGGATCTTCAGTTCGGCGAGGGGTGCTGACACTTGCAGTCCCAGATATGGGGAAAGAAATGCATACTTCTCTTCTTTTGAGCTGAATATGTGTTGCTTGCTTTTTTAGTTTGAAGTTTGTTCCCAAAAATAAAACTATTCCTATAACTGAGCCTTAGGCATAGTTTGTCTCCAGCCATTCTGATTAGGTCTGAAAAGGTATTCCAGCTGTAGAAATGGATTATGCCACTTTGATGCCAAAGAAATGTGCAGTTGTTTTGTCAGCTTCTCTGTAATCGTCACTCTTTCTCTCCCTTGCTCTTCTTTTAAAGACCTTGCTAATTGCTTTCTTCTTTTCAATATCTTCACTGAACAAAGACTGAGACAATGAACAAAGACAGCACTTTAAATGACTTCATTTCTCATTATTTAGGTTTTGATATAAAATACAAAAGGCTAGATTCACAAAGAGGATTTAGGTCTTGCAATACTATGTACTGCAACTTTAAGGCATCTTGCCACCCAGTGGAATTCACAAACCCCAAATTAGTTGTTCAGGCTCTGTATGCAATAGAAGGGAAAGTTAGAGCCCTATGAATATGAACCAAAAAGCCAGCATGAGTAGGGAATTGCCTAGGCTAGCCACTGCTTTGGAGCCTCATAGCGTTTAGCAGAGAGCTACATTGAACATTGGTCTAAAGAGCTAAAGATGAGAGAATTCTGGCCCTCTCTTGCCCTTGTTTGATTGGAGTGAGGCAGAAGGAAAGGATCATTTCATTCCTCCCACCCCCGGCTTTAAGTGTGGAGCTTCTGCAGTGGAAAAACAAGCCCAGCAGTCGGAGGAGATCAGCATGGAAGAGTTTCATATGACTCTGAAACAAAATCTATTTTAGGACCAAAATCAGTGAGGGGAAAAAGTGGGGGAGGAGATGGGGATAAAGATGATAGATTTTGTCCCTTTGGCTTGGTGGATGGAATAATCCATTTGGACATGGGAAATCCCTAGCTCTCGTCCCTGCCCTCCACCTGAAGAAAGACTGGAACAGAGATCAGCCACCTCACAAGCAAGTTTCTTAACTACTGGGTGATAGTGTATTATCATGCAGAGTCCTCAATATCTTTTGCTGCAGCTGTTAAACTTTTGTACACAGTCTGAGTCACTGATTGGTACCTCCTGCTGGCTATCTGAGAACGAGCTCTCAGCAAGACATACACCCCTCTGCCCACCTCCTCTGTAGAGGTCCCTGGGCCGCTTCCCCATAAGCCCAGTACTTTCTGGCCCACTGAATCCCCCAGCACCCTCTTCTCCAAGATCTTGATCCCTTCATCAGTCTGGCTGACTTTCACATGGGTTTCCTTATCCATCTGGGGTCTCTGTCCCAGTCATTTTATCCACTATCTCTGTTTCACCCACTTCTGGGTGGGAAAGATAACTCTCAGTCAGGCCCTAAGTCCTCACTGGTCCATCCTTCTGTTCAGTCTCAGATCTGGACAGGTTATTAGGCATGCCTTTTCTAACCTGCTTTCATTTAAAAGGGAAATGCCTTTTCAAATCCTGACACTAGAAACATCTCTTTGGTTTCCCCTGTCCATGCACCTCCCTTTGTCCTTGGCCTGCTCAGCTTCTTCCCAAGGACTAGTCCTGTCTTTTCTGCCCATCTGCATATTACCTCCTTAGACGCCCTTCTAGCCCAGAGGCCTAACACATCCACCCTGTTCTCTTCTCAGGTGGTATTCCCTTTGGCTTCCTTTCTACCCTGCTTTCTGGGCTGAGCTTCCGCTTCCTCCGTTGGTAGGAGCAGTCCGTCTGCAGGTGACCCTGTTGGTTGTGTAAATAGCAGTATTTTGGTTTGGCTTTCTCTCTCCAGACCATGAATCTTCTCTTGCATTTATGGCTCTTACAGCCTTTCTATTCATCTCTCCTCTGCCCTTTAACTAAGTAGCACCATTGCTCTGTAGTCTCAAGCAAGTACTCCTGTAGGTTCCAATTTGCCTCCCAAGCTCTCTGCTGATTTTCAAGGACCTGTGTCAACAGATTCTGGATCTTCCATGACTGTCAATCCTCTTCACTGGGGTTGGCCAGTTGATGGCCCAGTAGGGAGGGTTTTACTCCATTTCAGCAAAGAGTGCCTCCGTGTATTGTGGCTCAATAGTTTTGGTATCCACTCTAACTCAACAATGCTCTGCCAGATGATTTTTCTGATGGTCTTGTATTCTCCCCCTGCCCCTTGTATCAGGGGTGACCATGTGCCTACATTATCCACCATGTGTAGCCTACTTCAACTCACTGCTTTGGAGCCTTCTGCTGGCTATCTAGGGAATCAGTTCTCAGGCTGGCAGAAGTCCCTCTCTGCAGTGGCTCAGCCTTCATCCTGTCACTGCTAGGCCCTCATTCTCATGACTTAACCCTCCAGATGAATCACAACATAGATGCATAGGGTTGGAAGGGACCTCATGAGGTCATCTAGTCCAACCCCGTCCCCAAAAAAGCAGGACCACTCCCACTAAATTATTCCAGCTAGAGTTTTATCCAGCTGGGCTTTAAACATCTCCAAAAACGGAGATTCCACCACCTCCCTAGGTAGCCCATTCCAATGCTTTATCACTTGCCTAGTAAGAAAGTTTTTCCTAATATCCAACCTCTACCTCCCCAGCTGCAACTTGAAACCATTGCTCCTTGTTCTATCCTCTTTTACTACTGAGAACAGCTGAGTTCCATCCTCCTTGGAGCATCCCTTCACGTAGTCGAAGGTTGCTATCAAATCCCCCCTCCGTCTTCTCTTCTGCAGGCTAAATAAGTCTAGTTCCTTCAGTCTATCTTCATAGGGCTTGTGCTCCAGCCCTTTGATCATTTTTGTTGCCCTCCACTGGACTCTCTCTAATTTGTCCACATCCTTCTTGTAGTGGGGAGCCCAAAACTGAACACAGTATTCCAAATGCGGCCTCACCAGTGCCAAATAGAGGGGAATGATCACATCCCTCGATCTGCTGGCAATGCTTCTTCTGATGCAGCGCAGTATGCCGTTGGCCTTTTTGGCAGCAAGAGCACACTGCTGACTCATATCCAGCTTCCCATCCACCAGGACCCCAGGTCCCTTTCTACAGTGCTACTACTTAGCTGATCACTCCCCACCCTGTAGCAGTGCATGGGGTTTTTCCATCCCAAGTGCAGGACTTGTCCTTGTTGAACCTCATGAGATTTCTACTGGCTCACTGCTCCAATTTGTCAAGGTCTTCCTGAATCCTCTCCCTGCCCTCCAGCATGTCTACCATTCCCCCCAGCTTGGTGTCATACGCAAACTGAGTGTCCATACATTACTGAGTGTGCAATAAATCCCATCATCCAGATCATTAATGAAAATATTGAACAGAACTGGCCCCAGGACCGACCCTTGGGGCACACCACTCGTTATTGGTTGTCAGCTAGACATGGAGCCATTGATTCCTACACGCTGAAATCATTGATCTAGCCAGTTCTCTATCCACCTTACGGTCCACACATCCAACCCATACTTCCTTAACTTGCTGATGAGCAATTGTTCCACCTTCCAATGGATGCTTCAGTCCATTTTAGCCACTTCCCACTGTTGCCACCATCTGGGGCGCCAGAGCCCTGCGTCCACTGTGGTGGTGGCCACAGCAGCAGCACACTTAAAGTGTGCAAGCCCTGAGTCCCAGCGCCCAAGCCCTGGGTCTTTTTCTGGGCCATGGGCACTCCTGGCCATCATAGTCCTGCCACCACTCTAATGGTGATTCAGCAGAGAGGAACTAGGACCTGCTCACTGTTCAGGGTCCTGACTCAGCAATCTGAGTGTGGCAGCTTTCTGCTGCATCTTTCCACAACTCCGTGGATTCCCCTGAGATATGTCCTTACAGCCCCAGTGGCTTCTCCATGCTTGAAAAATCAGGAAGTTCAGTTTTGTTGAGTCCCAGCAGCCAGTCAGTTAATGCTCTGTCCATGATGCTTGCAGTCCTCCTCTTTGAGTCTGTCTCTAGTCTCTGCGCCCCTTGGCACTGATTGGCTACCACACAGCCCCTTCCTATTGGCTACCTCTTGTGCAGACTCTATAAGCGCCCTCTTAACTCTTTCCTGCCCAGTGCAGAGCAGGTATCCTGTCACAACTTTAATTAAATATTAACTGGACAGGGGGGAATGACTATTGATTAGTAGTTAGAGCATTCATTTGAGAGGAGGCTGACCCCTGTCCAAATCTCTTCTCCCCATTCAGGAAGAGGGGACTTAAACTGGATATCTCCCATTTGCTAGAGAAGAATCCTAGCCACTAGGTTAAGTGTTATATGATTTCTCCTCCTCTAGACTCCATTCCAAGCAGAAGTAGAAATAGCAGTGCAGATACTCCCATAACTTCAGCACTGCTATCCAAATCTGACTAAGGCACTTAGGCTTGCTGTTGCATGGTTTTGTGGTTTGTTTTGTTTTGCAGTGTAGAGGTTTCTTGTGTCTCATTAAAATAATGGAGTTCTTTACAATATTACATATTTTATTAATAAAATATTAAGTCTAGTACATTATGTCTACACTATGAGCTAGTGGTGTGATTTCCCTGTTTACATACACAAAGTTGTGCTAGTTCAAATCCATAGCAATGTAGCCACAGCAGAATGTGAAATGACAGTGGGGCATGGCTGAGTCACACTGAATATATATGTAGCAGTTTGTTTATTTATAGCTTTGAGATCAGCCATGTTTCTGCTGCTACTACTTGGGCTACAGTGGTTATTCTTCTGTTTTTATCCATGCTAGCTCAAATGAGCATGTGTACACAAGCAAGGGAAGCACCTATCTACTCTTTAGTGTAGGCTTAGCTTTAGTCTCAAGCTGTTCCATGGAAAGTGGCTTTGCAGAAGCATTGTGGCTGAAGCTATATAGGCTAGAGAACTCACTACTACTGTCTGTTGACAAACACAGAAAAGAGATCCAGAACTTTAGAAGCTTCATAGGGGAGGAAGCTCAGTGTCAGGAAGCTGTTTGGTGAAGAAGGGAAAACAACTGAATAAGCCAGGCCTTATTTTGTGATGCTTTTGTATACTATTGTGTGATGTACTAGATTCAGTTACATTTCGAGTGTAAGGGTAAGGAGAAATGTACTACTGGGTGGCAAAAGAACTAAACCAAAGGAGCTCTTAATTCAGACTCCCCTTAATTAAAACCTTTGTCTAGCTTGGTGTGATAATAAAGCCTAGATACAAGATGCTGAAGGAAAGGAGTTATCTTGGGTGGCTTGGATTCATTTTGAGGAGTCTTCTCAGAAAAAAAAAAAAAAGCTGTAATATAAGGTTATTAGCATTAGTATTACTCCTACAGAAGAGAGCCTATTTTTCAGGAAGGTTCATCTTTATTTACCAGATCTATAACATTGAGTGTAAAAAAGTGAATTGACAATTTGAATTTATGCTTTAGACTATGATATTGCATCAAATTATTTCATTTTTATTCAGCCTATTGAATTTTTGTTCTTTTGTGTCTCAGATTATATAAACAAGAGGATTATTTTTTTGGTTTTGTTTTTTAATTGTGGCAAAAGCAAACCAACTAATATGCCCCACTGTAAGTGTGTGCTCCTGTAGAACTCAATCATGTCCTGGAAAAATGAATGTTCTGGTGCATGTAATGATATGAGTAAAATAGAAAATAAGATTAAAAAAAAACAAAGTTTTTTAGGCAAAATGACCTTAATATCACTGCATATGCTACACTCAGATGTATTTACAGTGCTTAAAATTCCTTGTAGAAGAAGTCTGACCACCCTGAATTACTTTTATACTTGTTTTCTCCATTTTAGTGCATTGGTTTTAAGGTCATCTTTTCTAAAAACTTAATATTATTTTTCAATGAAAACAAAGGTAGATCAAATCAAAACCTATGAATACAACTTGCCCAAAACCTAACCTATAATCACTGTACCATCTGATGGAGAAAGGTGAAAAAGCAGGTGGAAATACAGACAGACAGACAGACAGACAAAACAGAGCAAAGTTAATAAAAAGGTTGTCTAATAACAACAATGCTCCTGCATGGGGAGAAGGGAAGAAAAGATTTTATTAATATGGCCTGTGTAGATCTGATTATTCAAGAGTTCTTTCTTATAAGCATTAAGAACCAGAATTTGTGAATGTTCAAATTAAAATTGACACAGCTGTAATGACTCAATGGATTTCTGACTGAAGAAATTTCTGAGTCAGACAAATCAGATTATTTAGGTAATAGAAAAAATTTGTAAGAGCAGCTAAGGAATGCATATTTAATATTAATTTAGTTAGAAATGACGTATGTGATGGAACAAGGAAAAAAATCAGCTGAAGCAAAGAAAATAAATGCCTTCGAAGATGGGATAATGTATTTGAGCAGCAAAGATATGTCTTCCCATATACAAAATGTTCTTTACCTTGACAAAGTACAATAATACAGTTCACACAAACACAGATAAATTTCATTTCCTTTATATCCATCTTTTACTGTGTAAGTAGGCCTATTTTTATTGCTTTCTAATAGAAAGTCAAAAGGAACTAAGAACTGAGAAACTGATTTTAATTAATCTTTTCTCAAACTGGTTATTTTCTATATTTATTGATTCCTCAATACAGTATATTTTAGAAGTATTATAAAATGTGACTTTTTAGGTAGTTTTTCAGCTATAATAATTCTTGCAAAACAAAAGTGAGTTCCATGGTATCAAACCTAGAACCTACAAATATTACCATCTTTCTTGTTTATTTGTGACAGGTGATGAAAATACAGATTCTTCTGCTTTTGATGTGGGAACCAAAAAAATTAATAGTTTCACATACTATGGAATATTTAACAGACAACTGTTGACAAAATTGAAGATATACAACCAAATCTTATTTTGCCTAATCCACTGTATATGGGGGAAACACCCATTGAAATTACTAGAGCTATAGTGATATAAAATTAGTCTAGGTAATCAAACCCATATTTTAAAGTTTCCCTTGCCTTCCAATCCTATGCCTTAGTTTATCTTGTTAATATGAACACTTCAGAACCATATCAAATGGGTAAGGAACCCTGGCCGAGATCCTCACAGGTATTTAGGCACCTATGTCCCAATGAAATCTTTGGGGGTTAAAAACAAACAAGGAGTCCTGTGGCACTTAAAAAGACTAACAAATTTATTTATTGCAATTTATCAGTCTTTACGTGCCAAAGGACTCCTTGTTTGTTTTACTGAACTAGACTAACACAATTGACCCTTTGGGACTATGGAGGTTAGGATCTCAAATACCTTTGAAAATTGGGCCCATATCTATGCTTGAGCATGACTTAGCACAGCTGCAGCATCTGGGTGCTACCACAGTATACCAATATGATCAAAGCAGAATCTGCCAAACCTTCTTTTCTCCCTTTCTCTGTTACTGCTGACACTGCACCATATGAAACATCTCCCAGCTTTGCCCTTTCATTGTCATATTTTGACTTCTCCTGTATCTCCACTTATCCTTGTATCCAAAGCACTGGCAAATCTCTCCCCCTTTCCTTGCAGACTTCTCCATTGTTCTCGGTTGTTGCTGGATGTGCTTACTTTTATTGGAGTAGGATTCAATAGGAATATTAATTGAAGATATCAGTACATGATGTCACCATGGTGAAATTAAAATAAGTAAAATCCTGTATACCTGAACACTTCCACCAGCAACAAGATTAATTTATGTGTATAAGAATATGATGAAACAGTATGCTCTTTCCATCCCCCCTCCCCCCAACATCTTCTTGTCTTTTGAGGATAGACACATTTTCCTAGTTTTACCATCAGATAGAAATTGAAATGTCTCCCACATAGTCAGAGATAATTTATACCAGAGTGTACATAGAGAAGCTTGGAAGCAACATTACTTGCACTAAACTCCACCAACCTGTTGGATAGATGAGTCTGAACTACTCAACCTTGCTTGTGGTGCCTGAAGTTTCACAAATAATAGCCTAACAGCACTGTATAGACACAAGATGTATGCCTGACTTGGTGCAATGGATCCACAGGTGTTATGAGAACCTTTCTTGTATTTCAATATTCTTTGAAAATGTCCAAGGAATCTTGTAGAGTGGGTAGCAAATTTATACCCACATTATTTAAGAATGGTGCCTTCTTTATAATAGTAAGAGCCAGAGCCCTTGACCCTGACACCCCCTTAACTTTACCTAAATAATGCACCCAAGTCTTGATGATGCAATCTTGTATGATCACCTTCTAGTAAGCCCCACATTCTCTTCTCTTCCAGTACCTTACTTTGTTCTTGCAGATGGATGCTTTGTCAACATTGTGCCCTTGCTTTCTGGATACCCTTGGCTCTCAGCTTCCAATTAAGAGGATTTTCTCTTGGAATGTGTCCAGTACCTTATCTGTCTGTTCAGAGAAGTTAGTAAACAAATACGGTAGGAGCCAGACTGAAGTTTGTCAAGTCAGGTCACTTAGCTTAGAATTAAGTAGCAGTCAATGAAAACTCTTTCCCTAAAGGCAATGTAAGTTTCTGCAGCTCTTACTTGTTCAACAAATCATTAATTCATTTAGTAATAAGGATTTTAGGATGGTTAAGCATTGATGGTAAAAGTAAGGATATTTCCACTGGGGACTTGCCACATTTATACATATATATACACACATTATCATCCAGCCTGGTTTTGGTAAAGTAATGGCTTGACCAGTTTAAGGGAAATTGTTCTGCAGTCCTAAAATTTTAATTTTCTAAATGCATTAAACATTGCTCATACTGCTGCTAATTAATGGGAGAAAGATTGTTAAGGAAATAGGTTCATCTCAGTACATTTTTATTTAATTTTTGGATTTAAATTGTTTTGGGGAAAAAACATAGTGTTCTATTCTTCATTAATGTCCCACCACATTAATGAACGGCAAAAAGACTTCCATAAAGCCAATTCACATACAGAGTATTCAGTATTGAGTATTGTAACTTCAGTAGACTAAGGGACAATTTTTTATGCCTGGAAACACTTGTGGTTTTAATTAGCTTTTACTGGGACTATATGTGTTCTTGAAGTTAAGCACATTGTCTAGTGATTGCACAGTGTGAGCCTGGGAGCCTGTGACACTGGTGTAAAATCTTGGTTCCACTGTAGTCAATGAGAGGTTTCCCATTGATTTCAGTGGGACCAGAATTTCCTCACAGGAAAATCAGAATTTCCGATTCTGAGTAGGAGTCTTTGTGTGGTGTCAATGGCTTCAAAGAAGGCAAGTTACTATGATCTAATGTGAATTAATATATGCTGTAGGAAGATGTTGGGTTTTTGCTTTTGACACACAGACATAATATAAAGGACCCACATTAAAAAGAAGGGATCAATGTTACAAGATGCAAGGCCAAGCTGTGTCTCTTCACACACAGACACACATGGTAGCTTTAGCAGGATTCTACTGGCTCCGAACTGTTAGGACCCTCTCCAGTCATTTCAGGTCTCACTTTGCTGACAGGAGTAGAAGACAAGAGTCCAATAGCAGGCAATACAGCAGGGTTATTGGGATCTTTTTTTACAGAAGAATCTATTAGGACCTCCTAGTCGTTTACCCCAATAAATTTCCTATGTAGTTCTGGGTTTTCCTCATTTTTATAATGTATCTCAACCAATTATTTTTTTAATAATATTACAAGATGAGTATGTCTACACTGAAAAGTTTTGAAATAAGGCTCATTTCAAAAAACAAAACAAAACCTTTTCTTGTCCATGCAAGTATTGTTATTTTGAAATAAGCGCTTTATTATTTCTATTTTGAAATAACTAAACCTATTTTTATTTTGAAAGAGCAATTCTTTTGAAATAGTTATTTCAAAAAAGCCATTCCAATGACCCTACAGTTTGCCCTGCTTCCCCTATTTCAAAATAGAGTCTGGTGAAGACTCTTTCAAAATAATTCCTACCTTATTTCAAAATAGAAAGTCTTCACTAGACTCCTGTTTTGAAACAGTAAATTCAAAATAACTTTGGCAAGGTAGATATAGCAGATGATTCTTTAACAAATCCTAATACATTTAACCTAATTCTTTAATTAATCATATTCCACTACCTTAACTGATTCCAATTAATTATGACAAACAATTAAAGAACCAGACAGAAATCATTCACTAGATAACACAGAATTCTGTGCCATAAAGAGAAAATAGAAGTGTAGATTTTACAACCACAACTTTTGATGTGTAATTATTTTGACAGATAAGGTGCTTAGCAAACTAAGTTTCCTTTAAATATCCTAGAATGTTTCCTTTACTGGGAGGTGTTCAGGGCCTTTCCTACAGGGGTGCAGGGCCTGAGGCTAATCAACCTCTGTGGGCCCCCATCCTCGGGGGGGGGGGGCAGGAAGGGCCAGCCCAGGGATGGGACATGGTGACCTGGCCCAGGGACAGAGCAGAATGGCCCACACACCAGGCTCTGATCTCCCACCCTGCCTCTGGGCTGGCCCTCCCCACCCCCAGAGGTGGAACAGGAGAGCAGAGCTGTTCTGCCCTGGGCAGGGAAGGCTGGTCCAGAGTGGAGGCTGGGTTCTGTATTCCTGCCCCACATTCCAATATAGCATTTAATGCCAGGCCGTCAAAAAGGTGATCCAGCCTAACACCTCCGGGGCCATGCTGGGGGGTGGAGCAGGGGACAGCACAGCCTTGAGGGAGGACAGCAGGAGGGGAGGAGGGGGCCTGCACTGCCCTGCTCACAAGGATGGCTCTGGAGGTGTTAGGCTGGATCACTTTAACAGCCTAGGAATAAATGCTGTATTGGAATACGAGGATGTGGCTACGAGCTTCTGGTTTATGGCTCTCCTTTCTGCCTCTGCATGACAGAGCAAGGTCCCAGACTGTCAGAGTGAAAGAAGGCTTGTGGTTTTGATTCTTTGTTTTGATACCCACATAACTAGCTAAATAATAAAAACATACTTATGAACAATAGGATCATAGGTATTTACGGGCAGGCCTAAATATTTATATTCTAACACTGATGTATATACAGTGGTGTTCATGGAGGCTCACAAACTGTTTAAAGAGCTAAAAGATACTACCTGTACGCAAGAGTCTGCCCAGTCCCTTCCAGTTGCAGACTATCCACCTGGGAGCAGGGGAACCAAACGAATCTCTAATACCTTCCATAGAGAGAGGGAAAAAATAGTACATTTTAGACCCTCAGCAGGGCGAAAAGGTAGTCTATAGCCCTGAGGTAGGGCCAGTCCCAAACACTTACTCTGAGCCTGCAATGGGGCAGTCAAATAATAGTCCTTGGCCCTTTAAGTAGGGCACACAAAAAGCAAATCCTCGGGTTGGGAAGAAACAACAACTCTAGGTATCAGACAGCTCTTCTGTTTCAGGGTTCACAGCCCCACAGACAGCATCACCTAGGGAAAGGGGAGAGGGACACAGGCCTGCCCATCTCCACTGTGTCCCAGCCCAGGGCCCTACCAGTAACTGAGGGTTCAGCCACTGGATCAGCAGGGCTCTTGCCCACACGCTCACCCCAGTATGAGGCTTAGGCCAGTTTGCCTGGGGTGCCATTCCCCTGGGCCACTTCCTTCCCCCTCTCCCTGTAGTACCTGCTCAGCACCTTCGGCAGAGTCCTCTGGGTAGCTGTCCAGGGGCAAGGAGCAGAAGGTCTCCATCCTGTCCAGTGTGGGTAAGTCAGGTAGCTCCATTGCATCCAGTGGGGTTAAGGAGGGCTGCTCTACTTGGTCCTCCATAAGGAGCAGATCCTCCAGATCACAGCCCACAAGCGGTTATCTTCCTCCCTAGCAAATGGCAATTCTTCTAAGTCACAGGGTGCTGGTGTTGGGACTGGGTCCTTGAAGTCCAGGGCCTCAGGGAAAAGCTGAGGGACCCCTATCTCCAGCAGCACTCACCCCCCAATTCCCCATCCCTGAGGGGAGTTGGCCCTCACCCAGGGTACCCACTGCAGGGGCCCAAGCCAGCCCTCCCTGTACTGTGGCAGAGATCCCCCCCTTGGGCTGTGGGATAGCTGGAGCTGGGCAACCAGCCAGCAGCAGCCATCCTTCCTCCTCAGTGGCCAGGCCTGAACTGAGCTCCCTGGCCTTTCTTTTATACTTATTGTCCCGCCCCCAGAGTTCCAGTCCGATGGACAGGTATCTTCAGGCCCCGCCCACCAGCTCTCCATCTCAGGAGGCGACCATATTGCCTCCTTACACGGAGGGGCATTGCTGGCGCCTGGCACAAGGGGCCCATGCCCCGAATCCCGGTGCCAGTGCCCCGGGTCTTGGTGGGGCCCCTGCCTCTCCCGGTCTCCAGCCACATCTGGCCAGAGATCCAGGGCCCGGCCACCCACGGTGGTAGTGGCCACTTCTGGCCCCCTCCTAGGCCAGGCAGCCCCGTACCTGCTGCTGCCACTTCCTGCCCTGTCCCCAGCCACAGGCGTGGCCTGCGGCCAGGGGGCAGGGTCTGGGCTGGTGCCCCCAGTCGTTGCCTGGGGCAGCGACACTGCTACTTACACATATACTCTGGGGGTGGCCATGTTGCCTCCTTACACTGTACCTTATTGGAAGTTGCAGTTAAAAATCAGTGGCCCACCCAAATAATTGACCCAGTACTTTTCAGTTTTGTTCATAAAGACTGGAGACCATTCTTTTTATCCCAAATCCCAATTTCAATCAATCTCAGGGTTTTTTTGTACTTTTAAAGTAACCCCCCCCCAATCATTTTCCTTGTGGAAATACTCTGGAAAGTGGATGCTTAATTACTATAGTTGAAAGTTTCTCTGTTTTTATCTAAAGACCCTCAGTTACTTACAGTATCCTACAACCACCCAGTATGGGCCTCTGGAACAGATGACAGACCTCTTATTTGAGCGAAGATCACAGATCAATTTTTGACAATAAAGCAGTGCTGTGCAAACTGGCATTAGGATTCCCTGCAAATTCCCTCTCCCTGTCGGAGCATTGATTCCTCAGCTGAGCAGTTGGTATGACCTGTGGGAATAACAAAAACATAGCAATACCACATGAGACCATATATTCTATAAGTCTGAGTTCAAGGGAATCTAGTCATTTTAATTATAGCTGTGACACTGCTTCCTGGTGGATTTTCTTAAATCACTTAAATTCTTTGTCTTAATTTTTCCATTGCTATAACTTAAATAATATTCTCACCAAATGCAAACAAAAGCTTCTGCAAGCTGATGCCTAGCAGCAACAGAGCCCCAATTAACTAGGGCAACTATGCAAGAAACTTCTATCTTGAAGTATTGGAAGCTACAAGTAAATATCAGTACCCACATCTTGGTTTCACTTCTCATTCAGGATGCCTGATGAAACTCCATTTGACCTTACTTTTACAGAACATTCTAACACACCTTTATAGAAATTGGATTAAGCTTAGCTGCATCTTAAACAGTTACTCGATAACCTTCCCGCAAATCCCCAGACTATCCCTGTGCATCATGATGTCATTGCAACAGAAAGCAGTCTATCGGAGTTTCGAGGGGAAACATATTTTTCCAGAGACCCTGCCAAAATGCAAAAGCTCTTTGAACTGATCTCTTTCTACATAAGTATTTGGACCTTTGATATTTTTGCTATAAGTATTATTTGTAAAATACAGTGGTCTCCCTAAGTGAATCATTTGGGTTTGGTTTGGTGTTTTTTTTTTTTTTTAATTTGCAGAAATTCTGGGAAAGACGTATTTTATTAACCTGTTGCACACTGCAGTTAGAAGTACCAGAGATCAGAAGGTCAAAAACACTTGATCTAGGTCCTTGCTAATGTGTGTTCACTGTATCATGTAAATTCCTATTTTATCTTTGTCAAAATTTATGCAGTTCCAATTTCATTTTGTCAAAGTAAATGCATTATTAATAATAATGGGGGGGATAATATTTTTCTTTTCTCTGTCTTCTCATTGTAAGTATCTTTAGCACACTTGACAGCTGAGGGACAATGTATTGATTTTCTTCTTTAGTTTCAGCTGTAGCACTGCAAGGCTGTGAGTCAGCCAACCATTTGCTGATTCAAGATGAGTTGCTACCATGCAAGATGTGGGTTTTCTTTTCTCTCTGATGGGACTATTCTTCAGGCAAAGTTAATAATGTATTGGCAAATTTTAAAAGCTACTCTAATGCTAGTGAACAGCTCTGTATATATTAACACAAAAGTCCTGTGTTTTACATTCAGGCTGGGACACAACCAACTGAATATTGAATTCATTTTCTTTATTTCTGCAGATAAGGGAAAATAACTGAATGGGTACAATGCATTGCGAAAATTGCTACAGGGCTTTGCATAAGAATCTTGTAACAGGCGATAATTGCTAATTGCAACACAAAGATTGTAGGTCATGCCACTTGTCCTCTATTCAAATTCAGCCACAGGGTGGGGGTGTGGCCTTGGACAAAACACTCAGGCATTTTGAAGAGAAGAGTGAGCCAAGACCTGTTGGACTTCCACAGAGAGGGGTTGATATTATGGGAAATGCTTTGTAGGAAGGGGAAGGAGAAGCAATGAAAAACCTGCTAGGAGGAGAAAACAGGGAGAAAACTCTCAGAGATGGTGTTCTGCCAAAAGAGCAAAGAAGAACACGGAAGTGCCTGAGAGTAGTAGGGTTACCATATATCTGGTTTTCCCCAGAGATGTCCTCCTCTTTAGACATTAACTGTCTGTCCGGCCGGATTTATTAAATAAATAAATTAATTAAGTCTGGCATTTTGCCAGCGCTGACTTGCCTCCTTCTTGCTCTGCTGAGCCCTCCCTCTCTTGCCAAGCAGTGTCAGACTCCTGGAGCTGGGCCCTAATGGCCAGCAGATGTGGCACAGCTGCTGTCTGCAGGGAGGGTGGAGTGGCTGCAGCAGCAACTGCTAAGACACCTCTGCTTACCATTTAGGACCCTGTTCCGGCATTGCTTGCAGAGGGATGCCTCTGCTGCTGGGCTACAGAAGGAGCACAGCCCAGCAGGGTGGAGGAGCCAGGATTCGGGAAAGGGGGTTCCAGAGGGGGTGGAGGGGGCAGCATTTATGGCCAGGATCGAGGTCAGGGGGGTGGAGGAGGCAGCGTGTGAGGCTAGGATCAGGGTTAGGGGGTGCAGAGGGGGTGAAGTGGGCAATGTGTGAGGCCAGGATTGGGGCCAGATGGTGGAGGGGGCAGAGTGTGAGGCTGAGATTGAGTCTGGGGTGCAAAGGGCTGGACGAGGAAGCATGTGAGGGCAGGATTGAGCCAGTGGGCGCAGGCTGCCCCCCTGCAATGTCCTTTTCTTGGGAAGTTCAAATATGGGAACCCTAGAGCAGGGGTATCCATTGATTTAGTGCATGGGGCCTGCAGAGCCTGATTGGTGCAGGCCCACAGGCTGCAAAATTCCTGCTTCCTAACCTCAGCAGCGAGGGATGGATCCAGATCCCTGCTGCCAGAGGGATCCTGTTCCCCTTGTTCTGCTGCCAGCTTCCAGTGCATCCGTGAGCCCTTACCTAACCCTCTCACCCTGCGCCACTGGCTTTTTCTTGCTACTCACCCTCCTTGCCTAATTCCCCCCACCTTGTGCCGCTGGCTTTCCTGAGTCCCTGGACCCTTCCCTTGCTTACATCGCTGCCCTGCAACAGTGCTGCTTCCAAGTCGCGAAGACATTTCCTAATCCCTCCACCCTGCACCGCCACTTTCCCTGAGTCCCTGACCCCCACCTAGGCCCTGTGCACTTGCCACTGCTTTCCCAAGGTCCCTTACCTGCACTCTTGCTGCTGCTTTCCTCAAGTCCCTGATGCCTTCCCTAAGCCCCCCCACCCTGCACCACCACTTTCCCTGAGTCCCTGATCCCCTCCCTAACCCCTGCACACTTGCTGCTGCTTTCCCTGAATGCCTGACCCTCTCCCTAACTCTTTCACCCTGTGCTGTCAGCTTTTGCTGCTCCCCCACCCCTTCCCTTGCATCCCTACCCTCAGCTCTCCAGAGGCCACACCACATGCTGGGGCTCCTGTTGGGGCTCCTGTCCTGAGCATGTTCAGAGGAGGAGATTTCAAAACTCCCAACTTGGGCTGAGGATGCTCCCTGCCTCAAAAGCCAGATTTTTTCTATTTCCAGCACTGTGGCTGACCCGGTTAAAAGCTGTTTATGGGACTCATGCAGCCCAAGGGCTGCTCTTTGGGCATCCCTGCCATAAAGAGTAGAGGGAAAGGGAAGAGAACTTGTACATAACCCAAGAGGGGCCAGACAACCATTATTTAAATGTTTATTTGGATTTTTAGTTGGTCATATCTTCTGCAGTAACAAAAAAATGGAAGTTGACCTGTCCAGGGGGCTGGGCCACAGAGGAAGCAGACAGATGCAGAGGTAGACTGTAAGGAGTGGCAGAACCCTGACAACACGCTGGACATAAATCCTCCCTGTCTGAAGCAGTCAAAGAATAAGAATAAAAATGGACAGTGCTATGAAACTCAAAGAGGGACATGGTATCTGAGCATTTGATCAGTTGTCACTATGGATTGGTCAAAGACGAGTATGGGCTCATTGGTGCAGACAACCGTGAAGTTGATTAGAAGGGACAAAAACTAGACTGGAAAGGATCCTAGATGGACATAGGATAGAGGAAAACAAAAAAGTGGTTACAAGGAAACAACATACTAAGGAGACAAAGGAGGACTTTTTTTTTTTTTGTAAGGGAACACTTGAGCATGAGTTTATTTAAAAAGAAGAAGAGAGAGGTTGAGGGTGATGGAGAGGGAGATGAAGTAAGTGACCAGGCTGCTGGGGGCAGAGGGCAAGAAATGGTAGCAGTGAAGAGGGAAGAGGATAAGAGGAGAGCTGAAAATTGGAGAATTTATTTATTTATTATAGTTATTTTATTACAGTATATATAAAACAAAGGCATAACCTAATTGCTGCTTCACTTATGCATATTCCCCAAGGCTAATATTTTCACTTTAAAACTCTTTGGGATGAAGGAAGGGAGAATTTAAGAAACTGATATGGGAAATCGAGGAAACTGATTGCTTGTTGAATGTGCATTGGTTAGTGATAAAAAATGAATGTGTCTGTTACTCCCAGGATCTTCAACTTCCAGAAGTCTGAAGTGTCCTCCTTGACAAAAGAGATATTCTTCTTGATGCAGTTCCAGCTTCCATGATTAACAGCCAAGGACTGGTACTAAAATACTGTAACACTAGTTTAAATAGAACTACAACAGCTGAAAACCTTTGATCAAAATTAGGACTGAGTAGGTTGATGAAGTCTGGATTCAGATGCATTCTCAGCAGAACAGCAAACAGATTAAATTAAAATTTTAGTCTCTGAAAAGGACAGATCCCCCCCCCCATCCCACCCCTCAGCCCTTGGTAATAAAATATTATTCTTTATGGAAAAATACAAGTCTGTATGTAGAAGTTAATGAACTAAAGAGACAGACAGTGGGTGATGTGGAAGTGAACAAAGAAATCTTAAATACTCTTTGCAAGTGTTTATTTTATTAGTATGCATGTTTGAGGATAGAAGGAGTGCCTGTACAATGGCTCTTGCCGCCTTTTGTAGCCTTTCCAAGTACGTTAACACTATTTAAGTATGTATGTATATTGTCTCTGTGCATCTTTGTATAGGTTTATAAATACAGGTAGTCCTCACTTAGTGACCGGGTTCTGTTCCTGAAACCCGGTTGATAAACGAATTGGTCACTAAACGAGGAGCAGCCCTTACCGGTATTTCAGGCATAATGTACTTTACTGGTAGTGGGTTTTTCAACCATCGGTAGATAGTTTTAATGTCACCTTTGCATCATTTATAACATTTTTAATATATATTTTAAATGTTTTAAGCTCTAATGTACTGAACTTAGTTTGCATAGTGTACTGTAAATATAGGTAATCTGAGAGAGTTGATGCGAGTTCTCGTACATCACCATAATACCAACTCATCAGAGAGCCGGTCATAACTCTGAGGGGTCACTAAACGAGTAGGTCACTAAGTGAGGACTAGCTGTATACAGTTATATATAATACACCTGATGTTAGAGGTCAAAAAAAGACGACAAATTCATTATGTTAGATACAGTTGTAAACTTCTCCAAACAGCACCAAGCCGAAAAATTGACTGGATGACTTTTCTTCTTCTTCTTCAGAGAACACAGGTAAATATAGGCCAGGGACTGGGCTCTCTTCAGGCCCCAGCTCGGGTGGGCAGTGTGGCTTGGGATATCCTGCAGGCCAGGTTGGGGGAGGAGGGGAGTAGGACCCAGGTTGGGCCAGCAGGTTGCCAGCCTGCTGGCCCAGGATTGGCCAGGAAGGGTGGCAGGCCCCAAGTTGGGCCAGCAGGGCTGCAGCATGGTGCAGGATTGGTTGGGGGGGGCAGGCCCCAGGTCGGGGCAGCAGCACGGCCAGGGAGCAGCTGGAGATTGGCCAGAGGGAGAAGGTGGCAGGCCCCAGGTCAGACTGGTGGTGCGGCCAGGCATCATCCGGGGAGGTGTGGGTGGCAGGCCCTGGGTCAAGGCGGAAGTTTGGCCAGGGAGCAGCTGGGGATTGGCTAGGGGGAGGAGGTGGCAGACCCCAGGTCGGGACAGGGGCTTGGCTGGGGGAAGTGGGAGGCCCCAGGTCAGGCCAGTGCTGGCTAGGCTTGGGCTGAGGGCAGGGCCTGGGTGGGATGGGGTTTGGGCCAGGGGCGGGACCTAGTTGGGGGGGCACTTGGCCCTGTGCCCCGGGTCTTTTCCCTCCCCAGCAATGCCCCTGATTTTAATGTGGGATGGTAGCTCTGGGCAGCCTTTGCTGTGAGTCTTTTACAGACTGAATGTTGGGTCTCCAGCTGCTTCACTATAGGACAGGTGTGGCCAAACTGCAGCTTGCGAGCCGCATGCAGCTCTTGAAGGAAAAAGTGTGGCTCGTGGAAGAGAACGTCAGGGAAGTGTGGCATGGTTGGAGACAGGGGGAAGAAGTGTGGCATGGTCAGGGACAGGAGAAAAGCAGTGGCATGGCCAGAGATAGCAGGAAAACGTGGCCTGCTCGGGGCCGACAGGGAAGTGACGGCATGGTCGGGGCCGGCAGGGAAGTGGTGGCGTGGTCGAGGAAGTCGTCGCATGTTTAGATTTTCTCATAGGCCCTAATGCAGTTTACTCATTGTTAAAATAGAATCGTGTCTTACAAGTACTAAACATGACATGGAATACTATGAAACAAATATATGAAGGAGAAAAGTTTAAAACTGAATGTAGGTTACTTTCAATTTTTGGCACAAGTTACTGCTGTGAAGCATTGTATTCTACAACGAAATTTCTTAGATCAAAACATTGTACAATACTTAGAGACCAGTGCCTGAGAGAGCCTTTATGTACTGCATTGACAAATTACTGTCCAGATTTTAAAAAACTCATCACTAGTCCGCAGTGTTCTACATCCAGCAACAGCTAAGTTTTTTCTGTATAGGCCTAGTTTTCATGGTAACTTTAAGTAATTATTAGAATCTGACATTAGTTGAATCAATATTTGCCCCGTTTTTACAATAAAATTAAAGTGTGCAATGAATTTTCAGCTTTGTAATTTTGGAGTTAAGTAAAAATATGTGGTTATATGCCTCAGTGTGGCTCTCGAAGGTTCAATAATCGATTTGTGTGGATCTTGAGTTCGACAAGTTTGGCCACGTTTTTTGGGGCTTTATTTATGTGTGTATTTTTGAGTCTTGCATCTTGTCAGTTTCAAAAGGGATAGCCATGTTAGTCTAGTCCAGTAAAAAAACAACAAGGAGTTGTGTGGCACTTTACACACACACACAAAAAAAAAAAAAACAAAAAAAAAAAACCAAACAAACAAACAAAAAAAAAACAAACAAAAAAACAAACTGTTAGTCTTTAAGTGCCATACAACTCCTTGTTGTGTATTTTTGAGGCACTGGAGAAGGGCAATTAAGTAAATTTTAGCCCACCCAAAGGTTATACCTACACCTTTGTTATATATTAGATATATATTATAGTCATTACCTACAACCCCCAAGTCAGACCTTTACAGCATGTCATCAGGGATCTACAGCCTCTTCCACAAGCTGATCCCTCACTCTGTCAAGCCTTATCAGACAGACCTCTTGTTGCTTACAGACAGCCCCTACCACAACCTCAAACAGATATTTACAAGCAACTACAGACCTAACAACAGAACCATTACAGCAGACACATACCCCTGCAACAAACCATGCTGCCAACTTTGCCCACATATCTGCACAAAAGACAATACTATGGACCTAATAAAACCAGCTAGACCACCAAAGGCTCATTCACCTGCTAATCCAATAATGTGATTTATGCCGTCATGTGAAGAAGTGCCTCATACACTGGACAAACAGGACAGTCTCTGCGTAAAAGAGTAAATGGGCACAAATCTGACATCAGAAATCACAACATTCTAAAACAAGTGGGTCAGCATTTCAATCTTTGTGAAGCTGCTGAGATTGAATTTATTTGCAAATTTGCTGGATTGCCTCAGGACTTAATAGGGACATGGGATTTTTCTCTTATTACAGCAGATGATTTTACCTCATCTTCCTCTATGTATGCTGTTCCCCAGATTCTGAATTTTTACAACTGTTTTTATTTGCTGTTATAGTGTGACCTGTTTCCATGACTTAAAGGCAGGCGAGTGTATTTCTTCTCACTCTGTAAGTTCCCCTATCTTCAAAATGTCTGACAAAGTAGGATTTTCTCCAATAAAAGCTCATGCAATAAATAACGTGCATTAGTCTTTAAATGCCACAGAACTCCTTGTTTGTTTTGCACCATTGTTGTGACCTTGGATCTTGTTCTGTTTGTTTTACCAAATTGTGTGTCAGCTTAGTGATGGTCCTCAATTTTAAACTTTTGATCTGTGTCAGAATTTTAACCTGCCATTGCACTGGTGAAAGACATACACTCACCTACTATACATACTGCTACCATTCAGTAGTTTGATGAGTTCCAAAGAGGTAGTTGTGTTAGTCTAGTTCAACAAAACAAACAAGAGGTCTGCTGTCACTTTTAAAGACTCACAAATGTATTTATTGCTTGAACTTTCATCGGAAAAAAACCCACTTTATCAGATGCTTGAAGATGGGGAAATTACAGAATGGCATCTTCAAGCATCTGACAAAGTGGGATTTTCTCCCACGAAAGCTCATACAATAAATAAATTGGTTAATCTTTAAAAGTGACACCAGACACCTTGTTTGTTTGATGTAATAGTTTGTTTCCCAGAGCTGGATAAGAACTGAATAAATTTAAAAGCTTGTGTCTGTCACAATGAAAGTCTCTCCAGTAAAAGATATGACCTCACCCACCTTGTCTCTCAGTCATGCAGACAAAGCTTTTTCCTCTAAAACCCTCTTAGTTCCAGGTTAATACTTTGTTCAGTTCTGTGGCCTTTTCATTATGAAGCGTGTTACTTTACTGAACGATTTATTGGAATCCTCCTTCTCTAACCCCCTTAGAATTGCATTTCAAAACTGATATCTCCTAATGCTAATATTTTATTGATAGTAAACCTAATGTCTGGAATGCTTCCACTGAACATGCTTTAACATCTAAGGATCTCGCTATCCTACTGGTATTTGTTTATGTACCACTTCCAGTTTTCCAGGGTCCTGGTAATGTAGAACCTCATAATATGTGATTTAGGTAGCCTGTAGGTTGGTGCAATAAAGATTTGTGATCCATTAATCTACTGATATTTTTTGTTGCTTTGTTTGGTTTTCTGACTACTACCAGGAACTGGACTCGGTTTTAAGTTTTTGTCTGTTATCTCTCCTAAACTATTGTATTTGCTAGTAGTATGAATTCATGAAGATAATAAATGAACAGAAAAGAGCTAAACTTATGAAATATATTAGCTGCAGTGAATTGTTCCAGGAGTGTTAGTGTATATTTTTCTAAAAATAGAGGAACTTAAAAAAAATGTTTATGTTAAACAGTAGAATTAAAAGAGCAACACTGCTGTTTTGTACTGAAGAAAATGCTATCAGGCAGGAATGGTGCTCGGGCTTGTTGCACCCCCCTGAAGCACAGCAGCACCGGCACAGAAGAGTGATGTCATCCAGGGCAGCACAATGGTGCAGTCCCCAATTTGGCACCCCTTAAATGTCAGCTCCCCCCTGCAGCACTTACGGGGCTAACCGCCTTGCACTGGCCATGCTATCAGGTCTAAACCAAGTGTTCAAAAGCCCTTTAGTTAAATATTTTCAAGGTTCATCCTACAAACACAAGCCTATGGTAAGTCATTGTCAGTACTGGAATGATTAGTCTTAAAAGATATCTCTTATGCTCCAGACCAGTAGCACTCAACCTTTTGTGGTTTGTGACACTCTACAGGACGCACCACCCCTCCCAGGCTGAATCCAGCTATCGCCACAGCTCTACATGACACACTTACTACTGTATGGTGACACAGTGACGTATCCCAACACAGTGGTTGAGAATCACTGCTCCAGACAATATGCAATAATTAACATCAAACACTTTTCACTTGTAAAACCTAACTAAAAAGCAAACAAACTTAAAAAGCCCTTTTCTTCAAAAGTTACTTTCTTTTAACCATAACTGTATGCAGAAATAACCTTATACACTCTGGCTATATCTACACTTAGAAATTATTTCAGATTAAGGAGGCTTAATTCAAAATAAGTGATCCCTGGCCAAGGAGGCATTTTATTATATTGAATTAAGTGGTTCCTTAATTTGAAATAAGGAACTACTAATTTGATATAATAAAACCTCCTTTTCCTTTGAAGTATTGCTTACTTCAAAATTATGTGTTCAAATTAAGTCATTTTAAGCCACAGAATAGGCTTAATTAAAACTAATTTCCCTATTCTTTTGTCTGCCTTCCCCTATTTTGAATTAGAGAGTCTAGTGAAGACTCTCTACTCCCACTTAATAAAGCCCACTTTATTTTGAATTAGAGAGTCTTCACTGGACTCCTAATTTGAAAGAATAAATTTGAAGTAGTGCTAATTCAAAATAACTTCAATTTAAATTCAAACTAACTACTTTGAATATAAAGTACTTCAAATTAATTTTTGTATGTGTAGACATAGCCCTTTTGTTTTCTTCAGCAGATTCTGATGTCACTGATCATTGTTGTGCTGTATGAAATATGGATGACAATTTGTAATATTCCAAAGGGGTAGCCACGTTTGTCTAGTGCAACAAAACAAACAAGGAGTCTGGTGGCACTTTTAAAGACTAACAAATTTATTTATCACATGAACTGCTGTGGGGGAAAATCCCACTTCATCAGATGCTTAAAATTTGTAATATTGTTAATACCAGTATGATAAAATTACAATGAATCTTACAAGATATGTTATGTAAGGTATCAGTGGAAAGGTTATGATTTGCTAAATATGATAAGCATCTATATATCTCTATCTACCTATATATATGCATCATCTTGGTACTGTAAGTTGTGAATGTGTATGGAATATCTTTATCTAAAACTTCTTCTGTGCTACTGGATGACACCCCCAACAGGCTAGCATCATCATTGTCCAGACCAATTGAAGGTCCATTGAGGGCAATCAGGGCTATACAATGGCCCAGAGATAGAAACCAATGAGTCAACAGGACATGGTTGAGACATGTCTCTAGAGAGGAACTCAAAGAGCTTTCCATGGCCCATGTGCTGTGAGCTTGTGTTTGAAATACAGGATGTAAAAGCCACATGACAGAGAAAAAAAGGCATCTGCAACAGCTCCATTTTATCCCTGTTCCTGCTTCTTAACTCTGAACATAAACTTCTCTACAACTGAGGCTTTGAAACAGAGGATTGATAGCCTCACCCAGGCACTCGATATGTACCAGAGGAACTGTACAAATACATCAGTAATGCTAAGAATCTACCTATCTATCTCTCTAGACCAGGCGTGTCAAACTCATTCAACATGGGGGTCACACTGGAAGGTAGGACACCTGTCATGGGCCATGTGGTTGCACAGGTTCCCCAACAATTTCCCTCTTCATGTTCAGAGTTGCATGCGCTCCCCTTTCCCCTCCCCAACCCTGCAGGCCCTCTGACACCTTCCCTTTCTCCTACCCTTTTGGCTCCCTTTCTCCACGCCAGCTCCCAGATTGTAGCCCCTCCCCTTCCCCTTCCCCTAACTCTTGGTAGCAGGCAAAAAAAATCAGTCTTAGTCACAGGCAGCCAGACTGGGCTCCTGCTTCTTCCCCTCCCAGCCCACTCATTGTCAGTTATTCTGAATGCTGGCCTTTGGTTTGCTCAGTCCTGGCTGGCCTTTCATTGGCTTGTTTCCAAGTGGGCCCAAGCCATTTTTTCCCTTTTTTATTTGTGATTCATTCAATGTGAAGTCAATCAAATTAGCATGCTGACTGACATTGAACAATTGGGGTGGAGGGCGGTGCAGTGGCTCTCTGTGAGGTCAGCCTAGTCTGCTAGGACTGAGACTGATTGGTCAGCAGACCACAACAGAGCTGAGCTGGGACTGGCTGAAGTGCTTCTTTTGTTCCCCTGTGCTATGACTCAGATCATGTGAGTCGGAAACATGCCCTGCTGTACCAGAAGCCTGTCTTTGGAGTTCACCGCTGCTGACAGTTTCCAGGCACAGCCCAGGCAGGTGCTCTGTGGGCCAGATCAACACCCTTGGCAGGCCTCATCTTTGACACCCATGATATAGACTTTGGAATCATTTGCATGTCTCTGATTGCTCTGATCCTTTAACATCTCTGTTGAGGTTTGTTTGCTTGTTTGTTGAATAATAAATCTTCTGTATTAGCTACTAAAGGATTGGCTGGCAGGGTAGTATTTTGGGTGAGATACAACTATTATTATTCTGATGATGTGGTTGGCCCTTTGGGAATAAGAACATCATTTTGATAAAGCAAATGGCATTTTTTATAACTAATCTTTTTATTAGTTCTAGCTACCAATTGGGAGCCAGAGACTGAAATGCAGTAAAAAGATGCTTCTTTATAAACAGTGTGGACTATACATGAAGGAATTCTTTTTTTCTTGTAGGATATTTCCTTGCCTAAATCAAATACTGTTTGCTTATACAACCCAGTGCTACCTCAGTAAAAAAAAAAAGTTGTGGCTTTATAGTCAATATTTTGTTACATTTCTGAACCCAGTCAGATAAGCTCCTCAGTGTTCAAATTCACTGACATTTACCTGATATGCTAACTTTCCATTGGGAATCTTGAACTCCCTTCCTACATCCAGGAAAAAAAAAAAATCACACCACTGAGAAAGGAGGGAATAAGAAACAGAAGGGATAGAATAGGAAGAAGAATTGTGCTGGTTGTGCTAGGGAAAGAAAACATAGAGCCAAACAGAGAAAAACTCTTAAATGAACACAACTATACCACAGATACTCTTTCTCTATGGATAAATATTCCACACTCGAATGATCAAAATATAACATTAGAGCTATACAGATTGCCTGACTAGGATGGTGATGGTAGTTGTGAAATGCTTCAGGAAACTAGAGACACTAAAAAAAATAGAAAACTCAATAATAAAGAAGTATATCATCCACATATTGCCTGGGCACACATCAGTTTATGAATTGGATGAAGAGAGATAGTTATCTGACACTATAAATTAATTCTTTTTGGTGCAGCTGGTCCTGGAGCCCACAAGAGGAGAGGTAATTCTTGATTTAGTCATAAGTGTAGCACAGGATCTGGTGCAAGAGGTGAATATAATTGTTAGTATCTGGTAAGAACAACCATAATATAGTTAAATATTTAATTTGAGGGGGAAGAATAAAGAAAGCCACCACAGCAGCATTTCACTTTGGAAAGAGGATGTGGTAGAGCATCTGTCTGCACAATGTATGAAGAAATAAATTAGCCCAATTAATCTATAGGCCACACCTGGAAAAGAGCTGTGTGGCATGCTAAAATCTTATTTGCTGATGAAGTTCAGCTGGGGAAAGAGCTGGGCTGAAGCTTATAAAGCCAGGAACCTGGCAACAGAAGTGAGGTGCAGGGAAGTGGGGGGGATGGAGTTTGAATTGGTACACCTAATGAAGTGGGGTGGGGGAAGGAACTAGAAGATGTACGAAGGAGTACAGGGAGGAAACAAAATGGGCTGAGGAAAAGCACACCATTATGCTGATTATTGGATCTATAGACTGGAACCTAGAGTAATAGGCAGAGGCAGTCTTAGTGATTTTGGGGCCATGGGCAAAAGTCAAGGAAGGAGCTCCCATACCACATGGGAATCATCTCCTTGACTTTTGCCCCCCCACATCACTGGGGTCCCTGCTGCCTTCTCCTGAATCTTGCCACTGGCCCCCCACTGCCTCCCCCTGGGCCTGTGCTTCCCCCTACCTCTATGCTGCTTCCCCATTGCCTGCCCCTAGACCCACACCACCCCCTGGCCTCCAGCCACTGGCCTGTCTCTGGGCCTACGTCTCCCCCCCCCAGCACCCCATCTCCTGCCTGCCAGCCTGTGTTCCCTTCTGTCCCCCCACGGGCTTGCTCCTGGGCCCATGACTCCTCCTGGCCCCCATTCTGCCAGCCTCTTATTGCTGGCCACCTGTTACCTTCCCCCCTCAGTCCTCACTGGGGCCCCCGTCCTGTACACCTCTCCAACCCCCTCTGTCTTCAGCCCCCTCACCTGGCTGCCTAGAATTGCAGGTAGTGGCTTCTCCTGGTCTGGCTGCTCCTGCTCTCACTGGCCCATGTGTGTAACTTGTGCTGGTGGGTGTCCAGGAAATTTCAAACAACCAGCCAGGCCTGGCAAACACAGCCTGGCCACAGCTCCTGGAATCTGCCCTGCCATAGCATAGGGGCCCCTTGCTATGAGGACCTGCCTATACTTAAGACCAACTATGGTAATAGGTGGGCCCAAATTCCCTTACTAGCCACTGGGAAACTGGTGGCAGCAGCAGCACAATGCTGGAGAAGACTGCTTGAGACTGTGTGGAATAACTTTGTGTAACCCCCAGGAAAGGAAACCATGTAGTAAGCCAGCCAGAGGACTGAGTCATAAAGAGGAAGCTCCAGTTCCTAGATGGAGAAGGGCCTCAGGATGACACAAGGTGTGTGAAGACATCACCAAAGGAAGGTGAAATGGTTGGCAGACTGAATCTCCAGAAAAGCCTGGAGGAGGCACCTCCTGTAGTGAGTAGAGAAAAAAAGCTCAAATGAAATGCAATAGCTCAAATTTAAGAATATAATAAGAGGACTAAAAATGGGCTGATGTGGCTAAAGAACAATGTAAAAGATGTGGTTTGAAGCAGTGATTCTGAACCTACTTACCCTTGCGGGCTGTATATGCAGCTGTGTGTGTGTTATGTGTGCTGCATCCACACCATATGTATGCTGCTTGAATGGCCCTGAGAATGTCATATGGGCTGCAGCTGTGTGCTGATTTGGCTACAGGTTGAGAACCACTGGGTTAGAGGCAAACTGGAACTCAGATATGAAACTGCGGAATTATTAACCTCTCATTTAAATCAGCTTCTGTACCAGATGAGTGTATGGTAACTAAGGTGAAATCAATTTTTAAAAATATTTCAAGGTGTTCCTGGCAATTACAGAACAGTAAGCTTATTGGCGATCTTTATTAACTGTTACCACTCAAGAAAGTGTTTTTGGAGTCCTAGTGGAATCCTAAGTGCTCTTAAAAATAACCGATCAGTGAGCATAAGCATTCCAAAAAGTTAATGTAGCATGTTCTAATATATATAAAAAATTCCCCTCTCACCCGTATGGGTGGTGTGTCTTCCTCAACGTCGGGGCCTCTACCTGAGGCCTGGGATTTTGAGGATTCTGCGCAGTATCTTAGCTGTTCCGAGCACTGAACTAATCTGGACAGAGAGCTCTGATGTTGTTCCTGGGATCTGTAGGAGCCACTCTCCCAGCTTAGGAGTCACAGCTCCGAGTGCTCCTACCACCATTGGGACCACTTTGGCCTTTACTTTCCACATCCGCTCTAGTTCCTCTTTCAGGCCCTGGTCCTTCTCCAGCTTCTCATACTCCTTCTTCCTGATGTTGCTGTCACTTGGCACTGCTACATCTATCACCACTGCTGTCTTCTGGTCCTTTTCTATTACCACGATGTCTGGTTGATTGGCCAGTACCTGCCTGTCTGTCTGGATCTGGAAGTCCCACAGAATCTTAGTCCTGTTATTCTCCACGACCTTCTGTGGGATCTCCCATCTGGTCTTGGGAGGGTCTAGCCCATACACTGTGCAGATGCTCCAGTACACAATGCCAGCTGCTTGGTTGTGCCGTTCAGTGTATGCTGTTCCTGCCTGCATCTTCCATCCTGCCACTATGTGTTGGACTGTCTCTGAGGCCTCTCTGCACAGTCTGCACCTTGGGCCCTGTCTAGTGCGGTAGACCCCTGCTTCAATGCATCTGATGATCAGTGCCTATTCATGTGCTACTATGATCAGTGCCTCAGTGCTGTCTTTTAGTTCAGCCCTTTCCAGCCACTGGTAGGATTTCCCAATGTCAGCCACCTCAGCTATCTGTTGATGGTACATCCCATGCAGGGTCTTGTCTTGCCATGGCATTTCTTCTGCTTGATCTTCCTCCCATGTCTGCTGCTGCCTCTGGCATTCTCTCAGCAGCTCATCTTTGGGTGACATCTTACTGATGTACTCCTGGATGCTCTGGGTTTCATCCAGGACAGTGGCTTTGACACTCACCAAACCCCGCCCGCCGTGTTTCTGGCTGCTGTACCTCAGCCTCATATACATATGACGGGTGACTGGATAGTGTAGTGGTTAAGCGCGCTGTAGGGGGTAAGAGCGACGCCCTTTGATACAGGAGACTGGGGTTCAAATCCCGGTCAGTACCTGCCTACCTTCCCAGTAGGTGTCCTTGGGAAAAAGACCCCTTAACACCTCACGTGCCTACCTCGAATATGAGAGTGGCACCAACTAAGAGAGTCATGCCAGCTCGGACATCGCCAAGATTAACAAGGTCCCCGGCAGATGCTGGGGAACCAGGACAATCTGATGGTAAGCGGGCTAATGGAACAAACCAAACATGGATGAGACAAGAGAACCTGGAAGTGATGAAATGCTACTACAACCGTAGACCTAATGAGAGGGGATATATGAAATGTATGAGGGAACTATGGATGGACAAAAGACCTACATCCACACTAACTGAGAAACACCTAGTTACCCAACGCTACAACACAGTAAAGAGGCAGCTGCTCTCACAACTTGAGATAGACCAACTCCACATTACATCCCGGACTCAAGAAGATGACGCAGAAGAACAACTAGATGTGCAGCCAACATGTGAAGCTGGAACTTCACTGCCACCCCCTCCATTACAGAGCCCAGCAGCTGATATGAGGCACAAGATCATGGATAAACTATCTACAGTCAACCCTCGAGACCGATTACCAAGGCTCATTGGAGAAGTACCATCAGATAGTATGCTAGAAGATGCCAATAGAGCCCTAATGACAATTCCTACTACCACCATAACTTAAACCAATGAACTGGTATACGTTACAGCCTCTGTAATCCTGGAGATGCTTGGTTACACAAGCAAAAAGAACAGCAGTACATACCCCGGCTGGAAAATGAGGTTGGAGGATAAGATCAAGGCAACCCGGAGAAAAGTTAGTCAGCTGGTGGAACTACAGAAGGGTGTAGAGATTAAAGATAAGACTCGGCTACTGAGAAAATACAAGGACCTGACTCCATCTGAAGCCCTAGAGACTGCTAAGCAAAGGCTCACAGCACTGGCTACCAGGCTAAGGAAATACATTAGAGAAGCAGAGACCAAAAAGATAAATGACCTGTTCTCCAAAGAACCATCCAAGGTGTACTCCCAACTGCAGTGCAACAACACAATAACAGCAGAGCCACCAACAGCAGAAACTGAACAGTACGGGAAGAACATCTGGGAGAAAGAGAAGACTCATAACACCAGTGCAAAGTGGTTGCAGGACCTCAGAACAGACCACAGCAATCTCCCAGAACAGGAACCAGTCACCATCACAGTAGCAGACATCTAACAGCGGGTCAAGAACATGAAGAGCTGGACAGCACCTGGCCCGGACATGATCCACACCTACTGGCTAAAGAAACTAATAGCAGTGCATGAACACTTAGCAGCACAGATGAACCAGCTGCTAGCAGCAGGCTCCCACCCAGACTGGCTAACACAAGGAAGGACAGTGCTGATCATGAAAGACCCCCACAAGGGAACAGCACCATCCAACTACCGGCCGATAACCTGCCTCCCAACAACATGGAAAGTCCTATCAGACATCATAGCCGCCAAGCTACAGGACCACATGGGCCAGTACCTGAGCGCAGCTCAGAATGGCATTGGGAAGAACACCAGAGGCTCAAAACACCAGCTGCTCATAGATAGAGCAGTCGCCCAAGACTCAAGGTCTAGACAGACCAATCTGAGCACAGCCTAGATTGACTACAGGAAAGCCTATGACTCAATGCCGCACACATGGATCTGTGAATGTCTGGCGCTATACAAAGTCAACAGGACACTAAGGACCTTCCTCAAGAACTCAATGGGACTGTGGAAGACAACACTGGAAGTTAACTCAAGACAGCTTGCACAAGTGGCCATCAAGTGCAGCATATACCAAGATGATGCGCTGTCCCCGCTGCTGTTCTGCATTGGCTTGAACCCCCTCAGCCAGATAATCACAAGGACTGGCTACGGATACAAGTTCAAGAGTGGAACTACCATTAGCCACCTCCTCTACATGGATGACATCAAGCTGTATGCTAAGAATGAACGAGACATTGACTCGCTGATCCACCTGACACGGATCTACAGTGAGGATATTGGGATGTCATTCGGACTGGAGAAGTGTGGCTGGATGGTAGTAAAGAGAGGGAAGGTAGTCAAGACTGATGGGGTGGAACTACCAGCAGGCCACATAACAGACATACAGACCAGCTACAAGTACCTTGGCATCCCAGTCACATGGGAACCATGATGAGGAGGCGAGGAAGACAGCAACATCCAAGTACCACCATAGGATAAGACAGGTCCTGAAGAGCCAGCTCAATGGGAAGAACAAGATCCATGCCATCAACAGGTACGCCCTGCCAGTCATCAGATACCCTGCCAGTATAGTGAGCTGGCCAAAGGAGGACATGGAAGCTGCCGATGTGAAGACCCGGAAGCTCCTCACAATGTACGGAGGTTTTCACCCCAAATCCAACATCCAGAGACTGCACACCAGCTGGAAAGAAGGTGGGCGGGGTTTGGTGAGTATCAAAGCCACTGTCCTGGACGAAACCCAGAGCATCCTGGAGTCCATCTGTAAGATGGCACCCAAAGATGAGCTGCTGAAAGAATGCCAGAGGCAGCAGCAGACATGGGAGGAAGATCAAGCAGAAGAAGTGCCATGGCAAGACAAGACCCTGCATGGGATGTACCATAGACAGCTAGCTGAGGTGGCTGACATTGGGAAATCCTACCAGTGGCTGGAAAGGCCTGAACTAAAAGACAGCACTGAGGCACGGATCATAGCAGCACAAGAACAGGCACTGAGCACCAGATCGATTGAAGTAGGGGTCTACCGCACTAGACAGGGCCCAAGGTGCAGACTGTGCAGAGAGGCCTCAGAGACAATCCAACACATAGTGGCAGGATGGAAGATGCAGGCAGGAACAGCATACACTGAACGGCACAACCAAGCAGCTGGCATTGTGTACTGGAGCATCTGCACAGTGTATGGGCTAGACCCTCCCAAGACCAGATGGGAGATCCCACAGAAGGTCGTGGAGAATAACAGGGCTAAGATTCTGTGGGACTTCCAGATCCAGACAGACAGGCAGGTACTGGCCAATCAACCAGACATCGTGCTAATAGACAAGGACCAGAAGACAGTGGTGGTGATAGATGTAGCAGTGCCAAGTGACAGCAACATCAGAAAGAAGGAGTATGAGAAGCTGGAGAAGTACCAGGGCCTGAAAGAGGAACTAGAGCGGATGTGGAAAGTGAAGGCCAAAGTGGTCCCAGTGGTGGTAGGAGCACTCGGGGCTGTGACTCCTAAGCTGGGAGAGTGGCTCCTACAGATCCCAGGAACAACATCAGAGCTCTCCGTCCAGAAGAGTGCAGTGCTAGGAACAACTAAGATACTGCGCAGAACCCTCAAACTCCCAGGCCTCTGGTAGAGGATCCGAGGTTGAGGAAGACACACACCACCCATAGGGGTGAGAGGAGAATTTTAAATTTTTATATTAGAACTGGAGAAGGGCCATAAAATTATTAACAGTTTAGAATAGCTTCCATATGAAGAGAAATGAAAAAGACTGGGATTTTTCAGCTTAGAAAAGAAAGGACTAATGGGGGTATATGAAAGAGATCATTTAAAATAACCAATGGTGTGGAGAAACTGAATAAGAAACTGTTATTTACTCTTTCATATAATTCAAACCAGGGGTCACCCAATTAAATTAATAGGCAGCAGATTAAAATAGGTAAAGGAAGTAGTTCTTCGCATAATGGATGGTCAGCCTGTGGAACTTGTTGATAGAGGATGTTATGAAGCTGAAACTATAACAGGGTTCATAAGATAATGAAGGATAAGTCTATCAGTGGCTATTGACCTAGAAGATTAGGAAGGCAACCCCATGCTCTGAATATCTCTAGCCTCTGATTTTCAGAAACTGTGAGTGGATGACAGGGTATGGATTACTTTACGGCTGAATGTTCTGTTCATTCCCTGTGAAGCACCTGCCATTGACCAATGTGGGAAGACAGGATACTGGACTAGATGCACCATTTGTCTGAACTATTATGGCTGTTTTTATGTTCTTGAAATGGAGACAGGTAATTTAAGTGACAGTGAAAATGGCACTTATTTAAGTATATGCATGTGTGTTGTTTATTAAAAGTATCAAAGTCTGGTTCTTATTTTACATCAAACTCCTTTAGGAGTAATTCTACCCAAGCCTTAGAAAGTGTAAAATCAACTTTTGTTTTGAATCTGGCTCTACAAGAGGAAAGGAGAAGTGCAGAAAGCTCCTATGCATTGCTCACACAGGTTAAGTTCTACTGTCCATGGCTTCTATTGCACCTAGGGTGCATTAAGTGTTTTGCAGCTCCTATGTGGAGTGTAATTGTCAGTGATTCTAAGACCAGAATGGACCACTGTGAGTTAGTCTGACTTCTGTCATAACACAGGCCATGAGATATCTCTGAATTAATTCCTGGTTGAACTAAAGCATATGTTTTAGATAAACAACAAAGCTGGATTTTAAAATGTAGCCCAATCTACATTTGGATCTACTCTCCCCTTCTATCTCAAATATTTGTATGCATACTTAGGCTCTGATATTCTCTGTGGAGCCTTCCCAGGACCCATCCACATCTTTAGCAGTTGAAGATAAAAAGGTTGCATAGGTGTAACCACTGTTCCCTCTAAGCCATGCACGTGTGCACGTGCACACAGGTCATGAAACCTGCGCACACAAAAAAATAAAGTGTGCACAAAAAAATTCAATAGTGCTAATGTTGGTGCTCACAAAGAAATGTTTTTGTGCACACAAACAAATTGTTTGTGCACATAGTCTATGAGTAATTAGAGGGAACACTGCGTGTAACTGATCAGAACTTGGCTTTGCATCTAAAACATATGCGATAATTCTGATCATGAATGTACAAACGAAAATCATATCTAGCTCAGAGTTGGTTAACTGTGCTAAAGCTGCAGGGCTAAAAAAACATTAATGTTTGTCACCAAGAAAATGAGAGCTGGGGAGCAGATCTGTTATTGGAGAAGTTGACAGTTAGTTTCTCTTTACATTGTATCTTTGACCAATAATAGTGAACTCCTGAAGGTATTCCAAGACCATGGCGGGGGGGGGGGAGTAATCATATATACATGGTGCTAATGATTGTTATATTTTTAATCAGCCTTTAGTCAACTGGAAGATTCAAATACCAGAAGTTTGATAAACATGGTTTTACTGAGCTAACTATGACAATATTGCTGTATCTGCTATAATTCTTTTATGGTTTCCATGAAAGTGCAATTATTTTTATTAATACAATTGTAACAGTATTGTGAATTCTGTCATCTATGCCCAGTGACAGTACACAGAATAGTCTCCTCCTATTGCTGCCTTCTAAGAGAGTTAGTCTCAGTCTGCAAGGATATTTAAATGTCAGTTCCAATTAATTTCAGTAGAAGCTGGAAGCCTTAAATACATTTAACACTTTGGGCTTTAGTCTTTTAGTGCAAGTGGGAGAAGTTGGTGATTTGATGCTAAAAACCACTGATGACCTACAAATTATTTTATCCCTTTTTCAGCAAGGCATCATATTTGTTCATCTAATGTGAGATGCAGTTGAACAATGGGAGCTCAGTGGAAACTGAACTGTTTTGGTCTCCAAGCAGTGCTCAAAACGAGGCCTACTTATGACTTGAAATGCCTAACTTTAGATCAATTTCCAAAGGGATAACCATGTTAGTCTAGTCCAGCAAAAAAAAAACAATGAGTCGTGTGGCACTTTAAGACTAACAGATCTATTTTTTGCATGAACTTTCGTGGGAGAAAATCCCACTTCCTCAAATGCTTCCAAGATGGGTGAACTTACAGAATGAAATGAAAATAAATGCAAGGGGGTATAAAACATAGGATCAGGTCATACAGTAACAGCAAATAAGAGCAGTTGTTAGGTTCAAACCATGGGAAACCTGAAGTCAAATTACCCTTTGTAATGGGAAAAGAACCCATAGTCTCGATTAAGTCCTGCTTTCACGCAGAGCTTAGCTTCCATATTAATTTGAGTTCAGCTGCTTCTCTTTGAAGTCTTGATGTCCCAGCCACATCTCTGATGGCAGTGGTTAACAAATCATTCATCGAGTGATTAGAAAGATGGAAGTGCTCAGCAACTGGTTTCTTTGTTCTGTGATTTCTGATATTGGCTCTGTGTTCTTTAATCCTTTTACGCAGTGATCATACTCTTTGTCCAATGTAAAAGGTGTTGGGGCATTTCTTGCTCGTGATGGCATAGACCACATTAGTAGATGAGCAGGTAAATGAGCCTTTGATGGAGTAGCAGGCTTGATTAGGACCTATGATGGTATCTGTTGTGCAGATATGTGGGCAGACTTGGCAGCGTGGTTTGTTGCAGGGGTGTGTGCCTGCTTCAGTGCTTCTGTAGTCAGATCTGTAATTGCTGGTGAGTATCTGTTTAAGATTTGGTGGTTGTCTGTAAGCAAGGATGCAAGGCACTAAATACAGCCGTTTGAAGTGGAAATCCATCAACTTACTGAAACAACTCACTCAGACTCAGACAGACATCATTTTCCTTTCTAAATGCAAACAACTGGACATTATACCTAATGGACTAAAGGTAAAAAATCCTTTACAATCGACATATTACACAGATTACAGTGAGAGATTATGCCATGCGCTCTCACAGAAACTCAGAAACCACCTGATCAGCATCCTGTACAGCAAACAGAGGACAATTAAAAATGAACTCTCGAAACTAGATTCCTTCATAGAAAACCAACCTACAATGCAATCTTCTACATGGCTGGACTTCACAACAAAGAGAAAATCCATCTACGACACGCACTTTTCTTTCCTACAGAAGAAAAAAGATACCAAACTGTATAAACTACTATACACCACTACGAAAAACAAGAGTAACACCTACAACCCAGCCAGCAACATTGTTAATCTCTCAAGCTACACGCTTACTCTGGCAGAGGAATCTGTGCTACCTCAGGGACTTCTGCCCCACAACTGCCACACATAAGATAAAATTCTGCGGTGACCTAGAGGCCTACTTTCACCATCTGAGACTCAAAGACTATTTCCATAACACCACAGATCAATGCACTGACACACAGATACCTTCGTCCAAACACTACAAGAAGAAATATTCTTCATGGACTCCGCTGGAGCGTCGAAACAAGAGACTTGACTTCTACATTGATTGTTTCCGCCACCGTACCAAGGCTGAAATCATGGACAAACAACATCCTTTACATCATAACGTCAGCCCTGCAGAACGCAATGCCATCCACAGCCTCAGAAACAACTCTGACGTTATCATTAAGGAGGCTGACAAAGGAGGTGCAGTTGTTATCATGAATAAACTGGATTATGACTAGGCGGCTTATAAACAACTCTCCAACACAACATTCTACAAACCACTTTTCTCTGACCCCACTGAGGAATACCAAAAGAAATTACAATGCCTACTCAAGAAACTCCCTAAAACTGCACAGGAACATGTAGAGACTGAAACACCACAAGAACTGCAGCCAGGGATGTTCTATCTACTACCTAAAATCCATAAAAAAGGAAACCCTGGACACCCCATCATCTCAGGCATTGGCACTTTTACTGCCGGCCTATCTGGCTATGTGGACTCTTTCCTCAGACCCTATCTTATCAACATCCCTAGCTATCTTCAAGACACCATGGACTTCCTGAGGAAAATACAGTCCCTTGGAGAACTTCCTGAAAACACCATTCTGGCCCCTACAATGTTCCCTGTAAGCTGCGCTGGCGCGCTGCAGCCGACAGCACAGAGAAGGCTACCAGCAGTGCATGGCCGGCAGCCAGAGTCCTTCAACAGGGCTCCTGTGGAGCAGAGAGTTTTGAAAACTCCCGCCCAGAGAAGCTCTAACGGAGCCTGCCCAGAAAATCTGAGCATGCTCCGTAGAGCTTCTCTGGCCCAGGAGTTATGGCTGGGCCCTGCCGCTCCAGTCCAGCCCCAACGTAAGTTTGCGGGGGCTGGGGGGGCTGCCGGGAGTGGGGGGGGCACCAGGAATGGGGGGGCGCAGCGAGCAACAAGGGTTGTTCAGCTGCCCTCTCTCCTTAGAGGGAACATTTCTATGGATGTAGAATCTCTTTACACCAACATCCCACACAAGGATGGATTACAAGCTATTAGAAGAACCATCCCAGATGATGCCACAGCACAGCTTGTGACTGAACTTTGTGACTTTGTGCTCACCCACAACCACTTCAGATTTGAGGATCATTTATATCTCCAAATCAGTGGCACTGCTATGGGCACCCACATGGCCCCACAATATGCCAACATCTTTGTGGGCGACTTGGAACAATGTTTCCTCAAGTCTCATGCCAAAACACCTCTTCTTTGCCTATGCTACATTGATGATATCTTCATCATCTGGACACATGACAGGGATGCTCTTGAAGATTTTCACAGAGATTTCAATAATTTCCACTCCACCATCAAATTGAGCCTGGAACACTCCACACAGGAGATCCACTTTCTTGACACTACAGTACAAATCAGGGATAGACACATCACCACTACCCTGTACTGAAAACCTACTGATCAGTATAGTTACCTACATTCTTCAAGCTTCTATCCTAAACACACCACATGAGCCACTGTCTATAGCCAAGCCTTAAGATATAACCGCATCTGCTCTGATCCCTCAGACAGGGACAGACATCTTCAGGATTTCTATCAAGCATTCTTGAAACTACAGTACCCACCTGGGGAAGCAAGAAAACAAATTGACAGAGCTAGACTGGTTCCCCAAAGTCATCTATTACAGGAGAGGCCCAAGAAAGAAAGCAAAAGAACACCACTAGTCACCAGATACAATCCCCAAGTCAGACCTCTGCAACAGATCATTAACGACCTACAGCCTATTCTATAAGATGATCCCTGCCTCTCTCATGCCTTGGGAGACAGACCTCTCCTTGCTTACAGACAACCACCCAGTCTTAAACAGATACTCACCAGCAACTACAGATCTAACTACAGAAGCATTGAAGCAGGCACACGCTCCTGCAACAATGTTGCCAAGTCCTGCCCACATATCTGCACAACAGATACCATCATAGGCCCTAATCAGGACAAACAGGAAGATCGCTGCGTAAAAGGATGAATGAACACAAAGAAACCAGTTGCTGAGCACTTCCATCTTTCTAATCACTCGAATGATTTGTTAACAACTGTCATCAGAGATGTGGCTGGGACATCAAGACTTCAAAGAGAAATAGCTGAACTCGAATTAACATGCAAGCTAAATTCTGTGAAAACAGGACTTAAGACTATGGGTTCTTTTTCCATTACAAAAGGTAATTTGACTTCAGGCTTCCCATGGTTTGAACCTAACAACTGCTCTTATTTGCTGTTACTGTATGACCTGATCCTATGTTTTACACCCCCCCTTGCATTTATTTTCATTCCATTCTATAAGTTCACCCGTCTTCGAAGCATCTGAGGAAGTGGGATTTTCTCCCACGAAAGCTCATGTGAAAAATAAATCTGTTAGTCTTAAAGTGCCACAAGACTCCTTGTGTTTTTTTTTTTTGCCAAATTTAGATATCTTACTTTGAATCTTTGAGATCTGATCACCTTTGCTTTCATTTCTCTATATGTAAAATGGGGGCTGTTATATTTTCCTACCTCCCAGTGTACTTTGAGGCTTAGTGTTTGTAAATAGATTCTATCTTTCAGGTGGAAGATACTACACAAGTGTAAAATATTAATATCTGTGGAATTTAAGTCAGAATACAACTGACTTTCCAGAAATTGCTTCCCAAAATGTCTGCAACATTAATTGGTGTTTATCCTAACAAAAGCATTTTTATATGCATTTGCCACCAAAAAGTGTGTATATATTTTTTCAGAATATCATTAATACACTCATTTATCAGTTTTGCATAGGCTTTAGTCTCAGACTTTAAATCCAGAAGGACAATCAAGACATCTAGTCTAGGGTTTTGTCAAGGTAAATGCACTCCCTCTCACCTTTTTTCCTTTCCTTGCTGATTAGCTCTTGAGAGAGAATGTATGATTAAACTTTTCATTTACATTTAAATTAAATCATTTAAACTGAGGCAAACTCATTACTGGTCTCCAAAGCAAGAAACCTGCATTATTTAAAGTCTGGGGAAATCCAATATTAAAATAATACAACATGACATAGGCTGCCATTGGGTAAGGATTATTGTACAGCCAAAAACTTCAGTTCAGTGGTTCTAGAACTGACCACAGATGAATTCTGTTGGGATAAAAAAGCTGAATGTTCTGAGCTCCCTGGAAGAGATGTTACTGCATTTTATTAGCTTGGCCAGAAATAGAACAATTTTACTCACAATTTATAGGGATAACATTGAAGATTCTATGATTCTTTTCTCTAGAACTGAATTAATTTCTTCCTTCTTTAACTCCAGTTTGGAAAGAGGTTTTTATGTGAGTTTCATGCTGAGAACTATGAAAAGTTTTATTCAGCCCTCTTGTGCACAGCTCCCATACAAATGTAATTCAGCCCCCTTGTGCATATGCATTGTGATAGACAACTTAATTAAAACATCACTGTTATGCATTCAATGAACAGGAGGGACTGTACTTTTTGAATAAAGGGCTATTTGATTTTTTTTCCCTCTTTGTTCTCATTGTGTTGCCCTATGCTGTATTTACTGTATATTATGCATAAACTTAAGTGAATTAGTAATTTCTTGCAGGTTCTTCTTTAGCACCCATCACTATAATATCTGCATCCTTCTCAGACATCTGAAGGTTTATTTTCACAATACATCTGTCAGAAAAGGGAGTATTACTCATTTTACAGAAGGGGAAGTGAGGCAAAGAGAAATTAATATAAGCCCTATCTGAGATGCCTGGGACCTGGTTTTTCACAGTACTCACCATTTATTATATAAAGGTGACTGGATAGCATAGTGGTTAAGCGCGCCGTAGTGGTTAATACTGATGCCCTTTGATACGGGAGACCGGGGTTCAAATCCCGGTGGGTACCTGTCTACCTTCCCAGTAGGAGGCCTTGGGCAAAAGACCCCCTAACGCCTCACTTGCCTACCTCGAATATGAGAGTGACACAAACTAGGAGAGTCATGCCGGCTCGGACGTCGCCCGGATTAACAAGGTCCGCGCCAGATGCTGCGGAACCAGGACAATCTGACGATAAGTGGGCTACTGGAACAAACCATGCATGGACGAGACAAGAGAACCTAGAATTGACGGAATGCTACTACAACAGCAGACCTAATGAGAGGGGATATATGAAACGTATGAGGGAAATAAGGATGGACAAAAAACCTACATCCACACTAACTGGCTAAAGAAACTAACAGCAGTGCATGAATGCCTAGCAGCACAGATGAACCAGCTGCTAGCAGCAGGCTCCCACCCA
>ML682040.1:6520797-6560426 GCA_007922195.1 Podocnemis expansa
ACACATTCTACAAGATACAACATGCTGCAGTGCTCCTGGAAGTTGGTGCCAGAAGTTCTGGCCCCCAAGAGACATGGGGGAAAGCTGACCACAAGGGATTTGCTGTTGGCTTTCCTGAATGTGTCCCAGCAGCTGAGAAAGGCACTGGCACGTACGCAACATGTTTTATGTGCCTTGTGTAAATGCTATTCAAGTGCCACCGAGAAGTACACAAATTGCAGACTATGGCTTAGTCTCTTCTAGATTTTTGCAAATCTACTCCTTATCTGTTCCATTATTTTTCCCAGTACAGAGGTTAAACCGACTGGTCTATAATTCCCTTGATTGCTCTTATTTCCCTTTTTGTGGATGGGCACTATATTTCCCCTTTTCCAATCCTCCAGAACCTCACCCATCTTCCATGATTTTTCTCAGATAATATCTAATGGCTCAAATATCTCCTGAGTCAGCTCCTTGACCTCTCTAGGGTGCATATCATCAGGCCTCAGTGACTTGTAGGAGTCCAAGTAATTTTTAATGTGCTCTTTTCCTATTTGTTTGACCCTCTCTCATTCCTATTGCTTTTTTCTACATCAGACATCCAATCTCCACCAACCTTCTCAATGAAGATTGAAACAAAGAAATTTAGTTCTGCCATTTCCACATTTTCATTTGTTTTACCCTCTTTATTGAGTAAGGGTCCTACACTGTCCTCAGTTTTCTTCTTGTTTCTGATGTATTTGAAGAATGGGGTTTTTTTGGTACTCTTTATGCCTTCAGCTAGTTTGATCTGTTTGCACGTTGGCCTTTTGGATTTCTCCTCTACGTAATTGTGTTATTTGTTTGTAGTCCTCCTTTGTAATTTGACCTACTTTCCACTTTTTGTAGGACCCTCTCTTTATTTTTGAATTACTGAAGGTCTGGTTCAGCCAAGGTGGTCTCTTGCAATATTTCTTATCCTTCCTACATGGTGGAATGGTTAATTCTTGTGCTCTGAATAAAGTCCTTTTGAAAAAATGCCAACTGTCTTTAGTTGTTTTTCCTCTTAGACAATCTCCCCATGGTATCCTTCCTATGAGCTCCCTGAGCATGCAAAAGTCTGCCTTCCTAAAATTCATTGTTTTTACTTTGGTATTCTCTCTCCTACCATTTCTAAGAATCATGAACTATCATTTTTATGATTGCTTCCACCTAACTTCCACTTTCAAATTCTTGATCAATTCCTCTCTGTCAAAACCAAATAAAAAATAGCCCCTGTCCTAGGCTATGTCTACACTAGCTTAGTCTGGACTAATTTGGGCCATAGCCACACTAGCTTCTGGCTAGTTGGAACTCAGAAGTTTTAGTTTGGACTAGGAAAAGGTTGTGAACTAATAAGCACCCCCTGGTTAGTTTGGACTAGCTGGCTAATTCAAATGAAGCACAGGCAAGCCACAAAGTCATGGCTAGTTTGAACTTAGAAAGTTCAAACTAAGACATTAGTTCGAACTAGCCATGCATCGTAGTTTGAACTCAAAAGTTAGTTCAAATGAGGACACATGGCTAGTTTGAATGAAAAAAGCTGTGGTTAGTCCAAACTAGCCTGATGCTAGTTCAGACTAACCTCTGACTTTAGTTCTGACTTGCAACTCTGAACCAAATTTTTAGGTGTAGACATAGCCCTAGTAGCTTTTCTCCACTTTTTGAAATAAAAAACTCTTCAGTGCATTCTAAGAACTTACTGTGTAATCATGTTTTCCAAACAGATGTCTGGGTAATTGAAGTCCCCCATCACCACCAAGTCCTGTACCTTGGTGGATTTTTTTTTTAACTGATTGTCTTTTTTTTAATCTCTTCTTCCTAGTTGGGTGGTCTATCGTAGAACCCTACCATGAGATCACCCATGTTTTTTACTCCTTTTATTTTTACCCAGAGACTTTCAACCTGTCTGTTTTCTATTCCAATCCCAAACTCAGTCCAAGTATGTATATTTTTGACAAACAAGGCAACTCCACCTCCCTTTCCTTCCTTCCTGAACATTCTAAGCAATCCGTATTCAGCTATATTAATATTCCTGTCATGCGTGTAATCCCAACAAGTCTTTATAGTTATGTCTACACTAGGAAAAGTTAGTTCAAATTTGTAAATTTGAACTAATAAATTTGAGTTTAGTTTGAACTAAACTCGAACTTTGAATTAACAGAGTGGACTAATTTGTCTTAACACAGTCGAGTTAGTCCAGTTTGTTAGTTCAAACTAACTGCCCCTAATTCAAGTTTATTAAATTGGAACTAAGGGTTCCTAATCTACACCCTAATCCTAATCTATGCCCTCCTTAGTTTGAACTAACTGGTGGGTCTTACTAATTCAAATTAAGCTTTCATCAGTTCAGATTAAGGAATTCCTTTATTTGAACTAATGAAAGCCTAGTTTAAACAGGTACAAAGTTAGTTCAAATTAAGCCCCCTTAAGCTTAATTTGAACTAACTTGCAAGTGTAGACATACACTCTACTACCAACTATGTCATAGTTGTGTTTGCCTACAAGCATTTCAAGTTTCTCCTGCTTATTCCCCACACTACTTGTATTTGCATACAGACATTTAAGATACTGATCTGCTTTTCCTCCCTACCCCTCCAGGTCTGATTCTTTTGTCTCTGCCATTAACATCCAGACCCCCCTCAAGTTCAATCCCTTCCTCAGCGTCACCCTGGTTTTCACCTACCTGAGGGCCTAAGCCACTGGCCCCCCTCAGTCCTAGTTTAAAGCCCTCCTATGTTCCAAGCATGTCCCTGATTGACTTCAGTTGCAGCTATGAGTGCTCAATGCTTCCACAAATCAGACCCTCCAGGTCTCAAACTGTGCATCCAGAAAAGGTGGTTGTAAGAGAATAAAAAACCTATTTCTTCCCTGTAACATTCCATGGTGCCTTGCCACTGCTGCCATTACAGTATCATTCTGCAGGTGTCAAGTAAGAAGATATTTTCTGACTAACATTGGAATGCCAATTTTTCTACATCAATGGGCAATACAGGAAAAAATACTTTGTGCCAACCCTCATATCTGCCTTTTCACAGTACCTCACAAAAAAAAAAAAAAAACCACACACACACACACACACCACACCTCCTATTAGTTTTATGCTTGGGTTATATCACTGTTACATGGCCTTGAAAAAGTAAACCAATCCTTACTAAGGATGGAGTGAGAAACTGTTCAAACTAAATAACTAAAAGTTGAGATTGCCCCTTTCAAGATTAAGAAGCTGGTTTGATTGTGGTAGACTTCTGTGGTCTCATTCCAGCATATCAGTGTTTTTCTAAAGAAACTAAACTACAGCCTTTTTCAGCCCTCCAAATGAGACAAAATTTAGTATGTTTTACAAGTGAGTGCAGTAGCGTGACACATGAGGCTTTAATATATTCTGAAGCAATTAACCTAAAAGAATTTTACTACTTCTGAGTACTGTGGTTAGCACTGAACAGAGATTCCCTTAAAGAGTATGCCACAGACTAGAGTGAATGTTTCTTGTCCAGTTACTACAACCTCAGATTGAACAACTGGTCTTAGTTTTCAAGGTCATTTCCAAGCTTTCAGATGGCTTAAGGAGTTACATGGATGGAAAAGTTTCTTATCAGAATTCCCTCAAGAGTGAGTGTGGCTCTTTATTGTGATGTAAATGCAAATGAATAAAACTGGAAAAAAGTTTTCACCTTGTTGCTTTTATAAAGACACCAATTAACCTCAGTTGTTTAGACATGATTATTTTCCCCTTGTCCTCATTTTTGGAGAATATATTTTAAAGTTATTAAAACTTTGGTACTATTTAGCTCATTTATTTTGTGAAATATGGTTTTAGAACAGAAAATAAGCTTTCCCCTCAGTGGCTAGCACCTCTGCTTAATATGCAGAAGGTCCTGGGTTCAAGCCCTGGGGGGTTGGACTTGATGATCTCATGAGGTCCCTTCCAACCCTATGATTTGATTGATTGATTGATTTAAAAAAAAAAAAACACAACACTAATGTGTTTATGGGAAAACAAGATGAATATACTGATTAGTATATGACTGTGTGACCAAAATCCATCTTGTCTCCTAGTGAGTCTCAGACTCTAAGGTCAGAAGGGATCATATAATCAGCTACTCTGACCTCCTGTACAATGCAGGCCACAGAACCTGACTCACGCACTACTGAAACAAACCTCTAACCTGTGACTAAGTTATTAAAGTCCTTGAATCATGGTTTAAAGACTTTAAGATACAGAGATACACCACTTCCAGGTGAACCATGCCACATGCTACAGAGGAAGTTGAACCCTCCACCCAAGCCTTTACTAGTTTGCCCTGGGAGAAGATTCCTTTTTAACATCAAATATGACAAGAATTTAAACTCTGAGCATGTGGACAAGGCTAACTAGCCAGACACCTGAGAAAGAATTCTCTGAAATAACTCAGAACCCATCCCATCAACATACCTACCACCAGTAGGCAAAGATCTGGCAATTGCCAAACTAGAATTTTCTCTCACTCTACCCCTCCATAAATTTATCAGGCTCATTTTTCAAGTCAGCTGTTTTTATCCATTTAGCTTTCCTTGGAAGGCTGTTCCATAAGTTCACTACTCTGATTAGAAATCTGCATCTTATTTCAAGTCTAAACTTCCTAATGGACAGTTTTTCTATCTATTCTTCTGTCCACATTGGCACTGAACTTAAATAATTCCTCTCCGTCTCTCACATTTATCCCTTTAATGTATTTATAGAGAGAAATCAAATCTCCTTTCAGCCATCTTTTGTTTGATCTAAACAAGCCAAGCTCTTGAGACCTTTCATAAAACAGGTTTTCCATGCCACAGATCATCTTAGTAGCCTTTCATTGTGCATGTTGAATTCATTTTTCTTAAACATGGGGGACCAGAACTGCACAGAATATTCCCGATGAGCTCTCAGCAATGCAACTAACCTTTCTTTCTTTCTCTATTGGAAGTATCTTGTCTGATGCATCCTAGGACCACATTATCCCCCCCCCCCCAGCCACAACAGTGGCAGGTCATAGTCACCCCATGATCAAGCAATATACCAAGATCCTTCCCCTCCTTCATCACTTCTAACTGATATGTCCCCAGCTTGGGCTGCAACCTGGGCTCTGGGACCCTTCCATCTTTCAAGGTTCTAAAATCAGTACTCCAGCCTGTGCCTGGACATCTACATCAGAAATAAACATCCTCTTAACCCAAGCAACCAGTGTTAAGTGGCAGAGGCCAGCCATGGACATCTAATTACACTACAGACATACCCTCCCTCATAAGTTGCAGATTCCCCCCCCCCCAGAGATGCCTGTATGCACAAGGCTGGGTTTAGGGGTAGGTAACCCTTGCAATTACCTAGGGTGCCATGTTTGATGGGTGAAAAATGCAGTCAATTAAAGCTGAGGCCAGAATCAGACATAGTGCAAAGTCTGGCAGAACTGATCACCAATTTTAAATTTCTGGCCTCACTTGTGGTTTGGCATGATATCCTGTTTCAGGTAAATTTTGTAAGCAAGGCATTACAAACTCAATAGATGAACATAGCTACTACTCTGATGCAAAGATGCTTTGATTTCATTTTGGCTTAGAGACAGACACCTGTTTTGAAGATGCTATCAGTACATCCAGAGAAATGGTGGAAAACTTAGCAAATGGGCCTGACTTCAAGGAAACTCATTCTGTGGCAGAAAATACAATTTGGTTACAAAAACAAATACAAGGAGAATGGAAACTCAGAAGAAAAATTCAAGAGGGAGGTGTTTTTTGCTTATTCACAAACACTACTCAAATGTCCACTGAAGAAAGGGTTGGACAAATTAAGCACTACAAAAAGACCTGGAGGGAAGGTATGACATTAGTTAGCTGCCAGGAGATAGGAAAATACTGTTCAACAATTGTATAGACTTTCAATGAATGCTGACATATGTGGGATATTTCAGTGATATAGTGACATATTCATGATAAAGACCTCTGTCAAATTGGATGATATCTATCTCATTTTGCTACATGGAAAGCATTCTCCATCCCAGGTTCTCCAGTTTATTCATGACTCAGAGCTGAGGGACACTTCCTAATGTATGAATAGGTCTGAGGCTTCTGTTCACATTGCAGGTCAAATCATAAGTGGTGAACACAACTTTGGAAGCTCAGGCTTATTAAAACATTTTCAGTTGCTGTTGTCCAATAAGAGTGACATCACTTGCTATTTCATTGTTTTAAAATGCCATTTGTCACTGTGACATGATGTACCCCCTGTACACTCTTTCAGAGTGATTTTTATATTATTCATATTCACCCTTATAACTATTCATTGTTTAATTCAGGCATGTCAAACACATGGCCTCCAGGCTGAATGCATCCTGTGAACCTCTTCCATCTGACCCATAACTGATCTGTGGGATCACACTTTCACTGGGGGGGGGGGTTGCAAAAACCACATACACCATGTTCCCCAATGCCATGAGATTGCCCTCCTACTTTGATTTATGGTATGTACAGCCCACTTGAAGTAAATTTAAATCAAACCTAGACCAACATAGCAAATGAGTTTGACTCCCCTGCTCTAATGCAAAGTATGTCATGGATGTGTTTTTGGAATGCTCACAATTTACTGACTATTTTTATAGTCGTAAGTGTTCTGAAGTGTCATGTATACAGAAATACAACTCTACTACTTATTCATAAGTAACAAATGGAGGGGAGACAATAATGCCTTCTTGCCTAGGTTGCCATTAGGTGCAGAAGAAGCGCTGTATGAAAATATTCAAACAGTAATCTTAAAACACAAGATTAACAAATTGAGGTGACATTTTAAACAAAATGTAGGTTTTAGTTATCCATAACCATTATTCTCTTTGAATTCAGATAAGTGAGACATTCTCTGCTTAGTGATAAGCTATTCATTTTCAGTTTATATCCCTCAAATCAGTCTCCTTTTGCTGGTTACTTTGGTCCACCTGTCAGCTCTTTTGTTATCTAGATACCAACCCCTTAGAGCATGTTCATTCCTTCTAATATATCAACTTATATGCCTATTTCTGTCACCCCACAGATTCATTTCCCATTGTTTTTGTTATCTAGTGTGGCAAACTGTCCACTCTGCTCCTCTGAGTCCTGTGCTTTGCACTGCTGGGGGAGCCAGAGCAAGCCCTGTTTGCCCCTACCACTAGGTATTTGGTGCCCACCCCACACAGTGGGGCAAGAGGGGAAGGGGCCCAGGCCCTCCCTCTACACCAAGCCCCAGCCCAGGGATCCTATGAGTAGCAGCTATACACTGTTGACACTGACAGCAAGCATGCTTCTTTCTCCCAGGCTATTTCCCCCTCTTTATACTCTTTTACATTATGGCTAGGCTCTGTTTCCTCTGCTTCTCAACAACACTCCTCCCTCACTGCTGCCAATACTCCTTACTCTCCACCCACCTCTGGCCAAGGCGAGCGCTTTTTATTAGCTGGGCCTGAAGTAGGCTCAGGTGCCCCTAATTAACCTGAAGCAGACCCTGCTCAGTCTTCAGGGAACGAAGCCTGGATCATTCTAAGGCTTATGTATCTGCTTTCTAAGACTCTCCTGCTTCCCTCTGGCTCAGCTGTCTTACACTAGCAGTTAAGACAAAGTTTTGAGCACTTTGTCAAAGGAATGATAGCCAGGTAAAGCTTCCCCAACCGCCTTCTCAACTATACCATGAGCCACACAGGAATCTAGATTGAATTACACAAGCCTATAAGAGATAAGGCAGTCTCTAGAGTATGGGCAAGATAACCCCGCTTTAGATTTAATATGTTTTAGTTCTGGCCAAGGAACACTGACCAATTACAAGAACTCCAAAGATAGAGAAAATAAACTAAAACAAAGAATTTGGGAGCAGAAACTACATGCCAGCTATACAACAGCCAGATACGGAGGCAGTTGGGGTGTAGCACCAATTTTGAGGTAAAAAACACAGCTTGCACTCACAGTTGAATAGCAGCTCTGGCCAGATAATCTGTATTGAGTAAGGATTCACTTTCATTATTAATGATTTTCAGAAGAGGGCCCTAAATGGACTAGACTATTATTAATAGTAATGTTATAATTTTGTATTCTTACTATAGCAAGATGTTAGCACCCCAGTCATATTTAGGTTCCTGTTAACTAGGATGTTGTAGAGACACAGAAGTAGACCTGATCCCTGATATGTAGTTCTCACAATCCAAGAGAATAGGTGACATGACCACATAGGAGAGAAAGAAACACTAAGGTGTATATATTGACAGTGGATTGACTCACAAGCCTGGTGATATTCTTTGACAGAAATTGTACAGCTATCAAGAAAATCAAGTGTTGAGGAAAGACTCACAAACCAGTTTAGGGAGAACATTCCATATATAAGGAAGAAAACAAAGACATTGTTACATCAAGACAGATTGTTAGTTGCATAGAGGAAGTAAGATATAGCATCAAAGAAATAAGAAGAGAAGCATGAATGTAGGTATACTCACTATAACTAGGTTACCACACCATTTCCCTCAGGACCTGGTCTTTCTTCCTATTAAAGAGACCAGTCCAGAGTACCTTTGCTCCTTTACTTATAGCAATACAAGCAGTCCCTTTTCCCCCCTAGTCCTCAGGCTAGCCTACTTCCCTTCCACAACACCCCACCTACCCTAGAGACTCAGAATCATGCCTTATTCCTCAGCTACTGAAGACAGACTACCCATTTGCTCTATCTACCTATGTTATGCTTTCCCTTTCTCTAGCCCTTGGAACTAGCTTTATGCCTCCTCTAGCAGCCAGGCAGGTGTTCCCCTTTCCCTCATTAAATTAATTGAGAATCCAGGCAGCTGTTCTCCTTTCCCTCATTCTTCTTATGCTCCTTAGTGCAATCAGCTGCTGCCTGTTCCATTTATTCTAGGGCTCTCTGAGCTGTTTTGTGTAGTCCAGTGCCTTTGAGAAGAGATAGCTAAGGGAGGGGAGGAGGTTTACCATCCTCTACTCCCCCACCCTCACACATATATAGAGGTTGAAAGAGATGCAAAAGGGGAAGTGTCCTGTTCTTTTTGTAGCTTAGGATGAGTGTCCTTTATGTTTTAATTTACCTTTATAATTAAGTTTGTATTTGTACACATGTGCATAGATAAAGGATAGATGGAAAATAACAAAAAGAAGTTATGCAGTAATGATGGTACTTGAGTCATTAGTTCTTTGTTACTAGTTCAGAGAGATTTTTTGTCTTATGTGTATTTGATCTTATTTACAGCTCTTGAGATGAGGAAGGCTACAATTTAAAGATATTACAGGATTTTGGTATTGTCAGGATGGATTTACAGAAGAAGGAGGGAGGGAGTCTGGCAGACCAGATTAGTGAGTGGGATCAGCAAAATACTGTGTGCATTTCTTGGGGTAAAGGCTCTCTTTTGGGTATTTGTGGAACATGGTGTGCATCCTAGAGCTGCTGCCTCTTTGTGAGTTACCATGGTATTAAAGTTGCACAACTTTGATGGTATAGTTGTTGGGTCTCTTTTAGCAAAGAGGAAGGAATGGAGTCTAAAAGAATATAGAACTGGAGGCCTGGAGACTATTGTTGACCCCTGAAGCTAAGGGGACTGTGAATGGAGCTTAGTAAGAGGACTGTAAAAGAATCCTGGAATAAAGGAAAGTATGAAATTCTGTCATCCTTGACTATTTGGATGCTGGGAGGTGGATGGGTGCAAGCGCACCCACCGCTAACACTCTTCTTCTAGCTTAAGAGGAGGTGGCCCTAGGCCCAGGGCCAACTGATTTCGAGGGATAACAAATGAAGAACAGGGATGGGAGTGTGGGTCAAAGGTTCAAAATCAGAGAATTGGAAGGGGACACTGAGCAGAGAACCCCAGACAGCGCCCACTGCTCCTGGAAGGTGTCAAGGGAGCCAGCAGATGCTGCCCAGAGGAACTCTGCCCAGAGACGTGAGCGGACAAGGGACTGGAGATAAGCCCTGCAGTCGCAGGTCCCTCCCTCAGCCAACCTCCTCTCCCTTGTCTTGTAGATGGCCTGTTTTGCGTAGGCCAGGAGGAGGTTGGCGAGGAGGTCCCGCGACTTTGTGGGGCCATGGATGGGAAGTGAATATAGGAATGTGTGTGGGGAGACGTGCAACCAGAACCTCAATAAGAGGCTCTGGAGGAGCCGGAAAAGGGGCTGCAACCTGGCGCACTCAAGATATGTGTGCACCAGGGTCTCCCTCTCGCCACAAAAGTGGCAGGTGTCTGGGTTGGGGGTGAACTGCGCCAAGTACACGCCTGTGCTCACGGCTCCATGCAGGAGCCACCAACTGATGACCCTGTGGCCCATTGGGGATAAGGTGGTATAGAGCTGGCCCACTGGTGGTCCTCACCCTCTGCACGTGGGATTAGGTCCTGCCATTTGGTGTCAGGGTGGGGCAGAAGGGCAAGGAAGTTGATGGTGTGGAGCACAAGTGTGTACAGGTATTTGTGAGGCAAGGTTCGGAAGGAGAATGGCTGCAGATCTAGCAGTTGGCTCAGGCCACGGGGTGGGGGTGGCCGGGGTGGCTCGTGAGACAGGAGCCTGATCACAAGCTCCAGAGGGCCGGGACTGAGAGGAGGGCAGGGGGTGCCCTCTTGCAGGACCCGCTCAAGGTAAACCCAAGCAGTAGGGGCTAGGGCTGCTTTCACCTCCCGTGGTAGGCACTGGGGGGGGGTGGAATGTGGAGAGCCCCATGTGCTGGGCGAGCACTAGAGGATCCACCCAGTCCCTCCAGGCATAGTATAGGAGGTCTCCGACCCTGGTGACACCTGCCAGGACCAGCCTCCTCCTCACGGAGGGGGCCTCCGCTGCCTGCATGCTCAGATGGGGGTTGTGTAGCAAGGTATCTGTGAGGAGGTCCTCCTCCTTGGTGGGTACGAGGGCCCTGGAGACCAAAACGAGCCTCCAGGTAGAAGGCCAACAGCTTGGAGAGGTCTCGTGGACCACCTCTCAGATGGATGTAAAAGAGCTGCCGGTCATATTGGAGCCCTCGGTAGTGGCAGAGGAAGATGTCTGCCAACTGGTTCCACGCACCATAAAGGAGTCTCTGCAGGGCCTGGAGACAGAAGGCGTGGACCTAGCTGTGGACACAGCACAGGCCCTGCTCCCCCCCCCCCACCCCTCCAAGGGGAGCTGTGTTCCTTGACGCAGGGAAGGAAGAAGTACCCTGGAAAAGGTGGGACTAAAGGTGACTTAACTAGTTACTGAATTCACTAAAGATGTCTGGAGAGTACTGAATGCTTGATGAATTCATGAAGACCAAGGAGAAACTGAGGGAAAGCTGTGAGTTAGCATTCCAGAACAGTGATTTTTTTTTTTTTTTCTTCTTATATGCTCATGATAAACCAAGATCAAATTCTGGTCCCTATTACAAGTTTGCCGTTTCTGCAATGGGAGTATTATGTAACTAAGCCATAGGCTGTTGCATGTGTAGTAAAGATAAACTTTGCAAGGAATTCTATTAACAATTGTATAACCAATTAATCAGAAGTCTATAATTCTGACAGCTGTTCTCCACTAGTATTAAATTGGAATCATAATGGCAAACAGCATTAATTCTTTGTTCTTAAAATTTATACAACATGAATGTGAAATATTAAGATAAATGTGATATATTTTATTTCATTGGTTTTAGTGGGTTGTCTCATTTTCTCATAGATAAAATTTGTGTTCTGCATGCTCATATAAGTGTTTCATATAATTTATATCAGAATGTTCTAAAAGAACAATTAGCACTTTTAATATGTTAGATTTCGAGTTTGAACTTTGTCCAAAAGCTATTACAAGTTTATTTTTTTGTTCTCCTCTGCATCCCTGGTGCCACTGTTCCACGTCAGCTCTTTAATATGCAATATGGCACAATGCTTTGGAGAAGCTCATATGCTTCTGTGACTTATTCCGTGGAAAGCAGAGTAGGTATTGATAAAATAGGGTCCTACTTAATTCAGTGATAGTATGTTGTTGTTTTGATCACTTCATTCCCAAAATAAAACTGATGTGATGCTTGCAAAGAGCCATATTTAGTTCTGTCTCAGTGACATGTCTACATTTTGATAATTCTTGACCCTTCAAGATTAGAAACAGGAGTCTTATATCTGAAGAAAAGTGATCTTCTAGCTTCTATCCCAGAAGATACCAAAATATCAACCTTCTAGCAACTTGGCTAGAGTACCACCTCCTTTTGAACTTGCCAGATGCTGCAATGCAACTATATGTCTGCTCTGGGTGGGTGGGGTGGGGAGAGAGGGAATGTTTTTCTCTAGCATCTACTGATCTGATGTCCAGCCCAGTAGTTAATTGTCTTTCAGTCCTGTGCCCTTCTGGGGGGGAGGGGTGAGGGGGGACTTGGAAGTTTTTAGGCCCAGACTATTTTAAAATAAAGCACAAACCCAGCTTGATATTGATCTCATGGCACCTTCAGGCTTGGTTCTCAAGCAGTCTCTTATTTGCGAATCACTCACGTTTGGTCTAACAACTCCTCCCTAGTGGTTGTGATGGCTAGAATGCATATCTTTCCACAGCTTTGCAGGCAAACTTCTCTTCAAGGAAATAATTACAGCTCCATCCTCCTTCCTGGCCAGTCAGCCTGAACTGAGCCACAATCTCTCCTTTATTGCCCTTCAGGCTTGGTGTTTATTGTATGTATAGTAGGACAAGGCTAACTTGACCCACCTTAGCTGACTTCTCTCAATCTGGAGAAGTAGTGGCTCTATTCCAAGGCTCTCCCAAATAGCTGAATCCCTCATCCTATTTCTGTGAATCAGCCCAGCCACCCTTCAGAGAAAACTCACTTCCTCTGCTTGTTGCCACCATCTCATTGTTTTGGTCATTACCCAAAGTTTATGGCCATAGGTGAGGATGGGGGTATACACTGAACTGTAAATCACTTCACCATCAGGGATTGGTACATTGCCTGAATCACTGCCACTCCTGCATTAATCTGCCAGTCAGTCTCATGCTCCTACTTACTGTCACTTGTGAGCAAGCCCACTAGATACTTCAACTTCTCTAATAAGAATAGCTGCTTCTCCTTCACTTGGAGAGAGCATGCCCCCTTCTTCCAGGAAAGACCCATGACCTCTGATTTGGAATGCTGATTCTCATCCCAGCTGCTTCACACTCAAAGGCTTTGTCTACACCCACCTCGTTATTTCGAAATGAGTTATTTTGAAATAAAGTCATTATTTCGAAATAAGTTAATTCAAATTAACAAAATGTTAATTTGAATTAAGGGAAAGCCTGCAATTGAAACAGCTGTTATTTTGAAATTCTTATTTCAGAATAAGGCCGTTTGGACATGTTGTTTTGAAACAATGGTGGTGTTTCGAAACATGTCCAAATGGCCTTATTTTGAAATAACAGCCGTTTCAAAACAATCGGGGTTTAACCTGTTTCAAAACAGCAGTTCTTATTTTGAAAGGATGAGATCTGTCCTTTTGAAATAAGAAAACGTCATATGAACCAAATATCTTTTATTTTGAAATAAAAGTGCTGTGTAGACATACCCAAAGTGTTCAAGTGCACGTTGGAGAGTGCAGTTTGAGGAAGCAAGGGCATCATCATCTGCGAACAGCAGAGATCGCACCTTCCAATCCCTGTAGCAGATACAGTATCCAACTTAGCTGTGCCTTGATATCTTGTCCATGAATATCACAAAAGGGAGTGGGGACAGGACGGTGGTGTCCAGCATCTACCTTGAAGGAACTCTGCTCAATTCCTTTGTTTAGTTAAACAGTAAATGAAAGGTTGAGGTGGGAAATAAGGACTTTATCAGCACACAGTTGAGATGACTTCATTACCTGTTTTTAATGTTAAGAATAACATGTCCAATCTAATCCATGCTGGCACACAACAGAGATTCCATTTTTCTAGAATCTTTTGAGTTAGCTGGAAACAAAATTGTGATTCTCTTTCTTTGTTCTCCTTGGCCAATGATGGTTTAACGAATTGTACAAGCATTTTCTAGTTATTCACTGAGATTAAGCACATAACGTAATGATTGTTTATTCTATTAGCTAGGCTGTGATTCCCAACTTGTATGTACTCGAGCTAGCTCAGTGAGGCCTAGTCCTAATATAAATAGCATGACGGCCACCATTAGCATGGGTGCTGGCAGCACCACTTAGCTATGGTGCATACAAAACAAACTCTGAACTCCGTGAGTATATAATCTATACCCATGCTGCTGACAGTTAAACTTCTATGTGTAGTCACACTAGCTCTTATCAGGCTAGCACAAGTATTTGTATGGAATCACATACCTAATTCCAGTGTTTACAAAGCTACATTTTCAGCCCAAAGAGATGTATTTTAAAAAGTTACTGGGAGGAAAAAAGCTGGAGATGGTAATTCAGGCTGAGTTGTAATCTGTAGAAATCATTTGGGATAGCAATAGCCCTGCAGTCAACATTTTCAAAATGGTAGCCTGATGTTAAGTCTATGTTCAGCTACTTCAGTGAGTCATGACTTTCAAAGGTTATGCACGTTCAGCAGTTCCCATTAACTTGGAAAATCATGCCATTTTGTTGCTCCTAAGGGACTTAGTGTCACTGAATTTCAATGGGATTTATGTTCCTAAATCATTTTAGGATATTTTGAAAATTTTATTCTTGGAGTCTAACTTTCATTACTCACTTCTGAAAATCATGCATTACAGTTTTTGTGCTGCTGTCACACTGGAAGCATGTGCACATTCAGATAGTTTTATTTATTTATTTATTTATTTTTCAGGAAAACTGCTAACTCTAGAAGTAAGATTTTTTCAATATCCAGATGATTAGCTTTTGGTATTGATGTCTGGTTCCTCTCCCATATTATTAATGCACAGTTTGCCCTGGCAATAAAAAGGATGAGATGAAGGAAGAAGGATGTATTTTCAAGGTAATCGTCTCTTAAATCCAGTCTGATTGTCATACAGCATGTGAAGTCAGCTGTGTGACTAGACAGTTTGAGAGCCCACAAAGATGAATTAAACACAAAGAAAAAAAAATGTTCCAGATTTTTCTTTATTATAGAGCAACCAGTTTGCATGGTCTATGTATTTGCATGAGATCAATCTCACTCTTTAGGTGCTGGGCATTGTGGTAAATGGTATACGGACTAGTTTAGATCCCAAATCCTTCAATATCTGTGTTTTAACTCAAAAGAAGAACAAAATATTGTCTCTTCGTGATATTCTACCCTTTGATAGTATAAATTCTGTTTAGCCTATTTGACAGAAAAGTCACCATCAGCAACACAGAACTTGGAAGAGTCTAGGGAATAGTACATGATTTCCCAGAAGACTGGGTGGGGGCTCGAGCCACCTGGTGTTGCAACACTGTTTGGGAACCCCTAGAAATAGAATCTGGCCTATTGTTGCTGCCATCTGGCCTGGCAGAAAGATTACATTAGTTAATGTTTCATTAGAAGAAGTAGATATGAAGTTCTAAAATATATCACAAATGCAGCATAAAATTCTTGAGCTTGTGCAACAGAAACTTCCTTTTGCAACCAAAAAGTGAAAGAGGAATGGGAAGTAGCATTGGGAAGGGCTGTAAGATATTATACTAGAAAGCACCACTATAAATATTTGAGTAACAATATCTGAAAAGAAAAATGCTTCATTCTTGTGTGAACAACAGCACCCCATGTCTTGCTTCCAGATATATAATGTCCTTGCTTTCCTGCTCATCAGTCAATCAGTGTTCCAAGTTCTGTGTTTTGAAAAAAAGTTTTCTAATCATTTGGGGACAATAAATCTTGCAGCCTTTTCTCAGTGTAATATTGTGGCATGTTTTGTCACAGCCTAGGCAGAGTCCAAGAATATGCACTCCAATTCTGAGAGTGACAGGTAGCTTTTTTTCAGACTTAACAAACAATATGTCCAGTAAGAATATTGGTTCAACTGACATACCTAACAAGGAATCTTATGTGATTTCTGGGTCAAGACCTAGAGCATATGCAAAAGATTTTACGAAAGAATTTACACGATACCTGAGTTTCATTTTCTTTAACTTATTAATGATTTGTCATCCACAATTTCACTCATTTGTTGTTCCTTTTTTCTTTTTCTTTTCCTGTCAGTTACCTACACTATGCACTATTTCATCATTTAAAATTTACATGTTAAAAATAAGTGAGGAGAAAACAAGCCACAGTGTAGTAAAAAGACAGCTTTTTATGATCTGGATTAAACCTTGTTAAGGGATGAGTTTATACTTCAGTGAAATTGATGTATACAGATATGCCTTTCTCCTTAAAACTGCTGTATGAGACAATTACAAGGGTCATGCCTAAAACAAGGCCTAATAGAGCTTGCTCAGAAGCTAGAGCCCTGTGGGGGGAGGCTTTCACTGGATATTGTTCCAGTGCATGGGTTTGGGCATGGGAGAAAGAGGGAGACACAAACTGGGTATGCACAAGAAACAGGCTGGGAACAAAGAAAGAAAATGAAACAGCAGCCTGCAGCCCTGTTGTGACCATGGGAAGAGCCTAGAGAAAGGTTCTGCATAGGGAATGCCAGTGCAAGAGAGCTGAGAAACTGTTCCTTTTGCTTTTGGTTCCTCCTGCATTCACAGATGTAGGGCTCTGTACATTCCAGAAAAGTAAACAAGATTGCATCAAATAAAATCTCAGCCGATATTGTCAGTTCCAACTTCAACAGGAACATGTTCAGGCATCCAAACTTTGACAAGCTGCACAAGTCAGAAGGGGGCATTGATATTAAAAATTCAGTAAACAAGAGACAATGTAACAGGTCTAATTAGGGTGGAGTCATGAGGTTCTGAATTTGGTTCATATATGTATACCAGTGTTGAATACTATCTTATGGAGTCTTGAATTCAGCCGGTCTCTGAAAATCCCATGATGGCTCGTTAAAATAATCTTCAAGAAATGGATTTTGATGGATAGAAGTCTCTTCTCTGATGTCATTTTAGGGATTTCTAGGGAAGGCTCTTGTCTCCCTACCCAGGCTAGCCTTTGAATGATAATAAAATAATACCACAGTTCATCTGCTTCTGTGTTTTAGATGCCTTACTGGTTAGATGAGAGTAAGAATCCGAGATAAATGTTTACACAGAGAAGTTAATAAAGCAGGGAAATGAGGAGGAAGCTAAAATTGGCAAGGGAATTGACCTATTGAGAACTTGCTGGAGGTGAAAAGCTCTATATTCCATTTTATGGGAGATGGAAAAAATCCTACATCACTAGTTCTTGAACTTTGTAGAGTCATTTTCCACTGGTGTACAAACAAATGAGATCAGCCTTGTTTCTTGCTGCTTAGGAGAGACAGATCTATTGGCTGTCAATCATGTAACACAATTTTAAAGTGTACAAAGTTGACAGCCTTTCCTTTGAATTGTTTCAGTGAGGTGGATGAGCTTGTTTCTATGCTTGCAGCTTATGCAGATGAGACACTGTGTCTGTATTATATGAAGTTCAATGGGACTATACATGTGCATTGAATTAACTGAGAAACAGGATGGTCCAGCAGCTCTAGCACTAGGGTGAAACTAACACCCTATGGGTTCAACTCTCTGTTCCACCTCAGGTTTCGTTGTGATCATGGCCTATTCTCTTAATGTAAAGTAAGGAAAATAGAATTTCCTTACCTCCCAGAAGGATGTAGTGTTTGTTCGCTTTATGCAGCAATGGGGGGGGGGGGCAGTTGGGTCCCAGGTAATTGTTTACTAACTTTACACAAACATGTAGGATCTAGCTATATACACACAGCTTCTCTGACTGGGTTTTGATACTTTCAGAACCCTAGAAGACAGTGAGCCCTACTAGAAAGTCCTAAGTATTTGATGTGATTCTGCCCTAGTCTTAGACACTACAGGCATCAAGATATGATGATGAGGACATCATATAGGTAGATAACTAGATCAAGGTTTTAGTTTGTTTAGGGATTCAGCTTTAGTTGATGAAATTCCAGGCAATATTGCCTTATACTATTGCCCTACATATAAAGTTCCATTAAAAATGGTTAATGAAATTGACACCAACGTTACAAGACTTGAGGTGAAGGAATCTAGTGACCATCTTCAGAATGTTGTATAGTCTCTGACAAAGCAGTTAGACTTGAACTTCTAAAAATTTAAGTAGTTTGTTCATTGGAGAGAATGCATTAACATACAAGAATTTTTTTGACTGAAATGAAACAATTTAGAGGTTTACAAGTTTTCTGGGTTTATGATCTTGAGAGTTATTAGCTTTATTAGATAACACATCATCTGATCATTTTATCAGATTGTATGTTTATGAAATGTTATGACAATATTGACCAAAAGTCATCATGCTTTCGTAGTTAATTTTGTTCCCTGATAGACAACAACTTATTTTTAATGCAAATTAAGGAGAAATAAGTTATATTTCAAGAGAACACATTCATATACTCCAAGATTTATCAAAAACAGCACAACATGAAAATGTATACATGTGAGATTTTAAAATTAGATTTTTAGAGGGGCTTCTGAGGTATAGATCTAATGTAAGTGTTGTTTAAAGGTTTTGCCCTAGGAACACTGTTCCCTCTAAGCTGTGCACGTGTGTGTGCACACAGGTCATGAAACCTGCACACACAACAAAATAAAGTATGCACAGAAAAATTAAATGATGCTAATAATGATGCTCACTGAGAAATTTTTTGCACACATAGCCTACAAATAATTAGAGGGAACATTGCCTAAGAATAGCCTGAAAATTACATGTTTAACTTACTTCCTCATCTCATCCAGCTAACTGCTCTGGCCAGTGGAAGGTAAGGAAGAAGTATAACCAAAGCTCTGTCTTATCATGCTCACTTTCTGTTTTCCCGTAATATTGCCTGCTTTCAGGATTCAGGTAGATCAAACATAAGATTGGGAACAGAGAGGCACTTGCTGCCCCTTACTTCCTTGCTCCTCCAAGTAAGAAATGTACCCACGGCTGGTCTGAGGTTTTTTGGTGTCCTAGGAGCCTGTAATTTTGGCATCCCCCCTCCCCAGAGGTTGCACCAGTGGGCCAGTCCAAGGGGCTGGGCTCCACTCTGCTGGCCCTTTCTGCCCCTGGAGTGGAATAGCCTGCCTAGGGGAGGAGTGAGAGAGTGGAGCCCAGCCTCTGGTCTGGTCCACTCTGCCCCTGGGCTGGCTGGCTCCTGCCCTGGGGTGGGGCGAGTGGGCCCTGAGGAGCAGCTGTTTTTGCGCTCCCAGGTCCCCCCTCCTTCACTGCTGCCTTCAGCTGGGGTGGAGAGGGAGCAGGAGACAGCAAGGCCATCAGAAGCCAGGTGCAATTGATCCCCTTCCCCCCCTCCAAAGGCAGCTTGGCTTGGGCACTGGGATTTTTTTGCCTTACTCTGTAGCATTGGGTGTGGCTCACTTGCTGGTTCATTCTCTGTATTAAAGTCTTTAAATCATGATTTGAGGACTTTAATTATGGGTTTGAGGTTCATTGTAGGAGCAGGTGAGTGAGGTTTTGTGGCCTGCAGTGTGTGGGAAGTCAGACTAGATGATCACATTGGTCCCTTCTGACCTTAGAGTCTATGAGCACCCTTGGCACCCCTTATTGCCCGGCACCCTAGGCAACCACCTATGTCACCTCTATGAGAGGACTAGCTCTAAAAGTACCTAATATATGTTAGAGTGGGGAGGGAATCAAAATATTCCTCCCTGCTGTATTAAATGTGTCCAGTTAGGATAAAAATGCCAGCATTTTTCATCATCATGATCTAAACCTTTTGCATATCAGGTTTTCATCCCAGGCCCAGTAATGATGCAATTAATATCCTGATTGATGTTACCAAAAAAAAAAAAAAACCTCACAGTTGCTAGAGTTTTAATAAACATCAGTAAGGCTGTTAATCAAATAAATATGCTTGTTTTGAAATAAAGAATGCACAGATGTCATCTTGTATGAACTATTTTATCTTTGCAATGCCATAAGAGAGTTTAAAGAATGTTGGTGAGATTTTTCTTCATATTGTAATATGTGTGTGTGCATTTTTAAGTGAAAACTGGATATGTAAGGCTACATTATTTGCAGTGACTTTTTTAAAATAAAAAGTTACTTAAAAATGGAAAATAGGGAGTGAAGTGGAGATAATCAATGGAAGCTAAACAAATCTACTCCTACACATCAGCTTAAAAGTAATGCAATCAGAAAACACTAGCATTTCCAAAATCAAAAGAAAATGTTCTCTCTTTTCAGAATGGATTAATTGATTTTCTTTTCACATTTCTTCTAGCACAATTACTCCCATCTTTCTGTTTTCTCTGTAAATGCATAAAGTATTAAATTCTCTCTTGTATAGAGTTGTATGTAAAAAGAAGATGCAGAATTTTTATTGCTTTTTAAGATGGTAATCATCACTAATGGATAGGAAAGCTAAGGAAAAAAATTAAATCGAAGTTTACTGGAAGCAAGGAGGTAAAAACAAGAGAATAAAACCTTGATTTTAGCCTTATGATCACTGGGTTTGAGAGCATTGGTAATCTCAGTACAGTACTGTGCATTGGTAAAGGAAAAGCCACCAACATAAACAATTAACACAGCTTCAAAATCACACTCCACACATTTGTGATTTGTTCAATGCTCACAGGAGAAACAGCTACAGCTTTAAATGGAACGTCTACCCTAGAATTATACCTTTAGAAAACAGACTTCACGTGTGACACTTCATCCACCAGCAGTGACCTCTTTCAAGTTAGAAAGAAAGGTCTAGATTCTGTCAGTGTTACTCAGCATAAACGTTTATGGAAATTCTAGAACTGTTCAAGAAGCAACTTGCTACCCAGCTGTTAAGAAATAGTGAGGCTATGGCCATTAAAGTGCTAAGCTCTTTTCTATGTGCACCTAAGTCCAGAAGCTACTCGCAGAAAGAGGAAGCCATTTAGTGATAGGCAATATGCTGTCTAACTCTGAAGAACCTAATTTTAAAAATACCGTTAGCATGTCTGCAACATTTCCTCCAACTAAGCTGTCAATTCCACCCCCCTATCAACTATGGTGCCTCTTCACCCAGGCACCTATTTCAAAAATGGACACAAAATTAAATCAAAGTTTTAATTGACTGGTTCAGGTGCTTCTGCATCTGAAGCCCTAAGTGAGTCTTTAAAAGTGCCTTGCCCTAGCCCTCCAGTGGAGACTGTGCACTTGGAAGCGGAGAACTGGCTGGACTGGGCTCAGCCTTCCCCCCAAGGATTTCCAGACTCCTTGGCCTGATGTGGATCTTGATCCTATTTGCTGTGATTGGCCCCATTGTCGCTGGGTGGTAAGCATCGAGCTCTGCAGGAGCAATTATCTCTGCAGGAAAGAATCCTGCCTCAATTTGATTCTTTGACTCTGTGTTAAGTGTTCTGTTCTTTGTCTCCCCCCCCCCTTCTCCTTACCCATTTTTTCCCTTCCACTGAACAGATGTAATTGTATTTGTAATTGTCTGCAAACAGGAAACCTTAATTTCTCTCTCTAGTGTTTTCCTCAGCTGCTTTGGCATTAGGTGTGTTCCTCTGTTTAGTTTTCTTTTGTCTTTAGGTATCTGTAAGATCTCTATATTAATAGTGGTTAAGTAATACAAGTTTCACTTTCCCTTTAAAACCCCCTCTCCCCTGCCTTAATTCATAAGTCTTTAACTTCTGCTTTTAATAAAGTATCCAATACAGTTGTATTAACATAAGTAGGTATAAAATAGTGTTTGAAATAAACTGCTTTGTCTCATTTTACCTGGTGGTCCATTCTTTTCGCTACCCCATGAACCTGCTTCCCTCTCAGAGAACAACAGCATTCAGAAGAGTGTCAGATTCTGGCTGAAAGTTTCAGAGTTCAGTGAATGCAGGGCAGGGAGAAAGCAAGGAAGAAATCATTGACTAATTTTAATAGTATAAAAGCAATGCAGCTGCTTGTTGTGGTCATAGAATTTTATGGGGTTACTTATGGTGACTATAACAATAAGTAAGTCATTAACTTGATATATCCATCTAAAAATTTGTTCTCATTTAAAAAAAAAAATCACTGCAGGCACTTGCCATTTTTGTGTTAATTTTCCACAGGCCTTTTTAATGATCCAATATTTATTGATGCATCTTTCCAGCAAGTGAATTTCAGTATTCATGCTGGCCTGCTCTTCTAGTCTGGGAAATAAAACAGTACCAAGTAAGAGCTAATTATAGTTAAAGCAAGAAGAAACTTCAGATTTGGAATATTCAGACAGTATGGGAAATACTTGAAAAATATATTAATCAATTTTAAAAGCAAGACCAGCATATTCAAATGCAGGTGCCTAAAATCAGGTTTTTGATATTACAATGGTTTTATTAAATCTTTAGGTAAAATATTTTTTTTTATATTTTTCCAATTTGCCATAATTTTCTGCAGAACTCAGAGGTGTCTTTAAAATGTGTAGTTCCAAAAGTAGACAAGTCATTTGATTTAGAGTTACTGATGATGCAGATGAAGAATTTAAAACTGGACTAGCAAATAGATACTAAGAACTTGAAGATGATAGACTAATAGAAACAATCTGAAAACAAATAAAGGACACTTTCAGTAACACTTGTGAAGAAGTAATTGGGTTCAGAAAGAAAGATCAGAGTGAGTGGTTATCTATGGATACAGGGCAGAAAATACAAGAAAAATGCAAAACCAGACTTAAGCTGAATCAAGCACATACACAACTACTCCAGGAGCAATATGATGCAAGTCACAAAGAGGTCAAAAGGAATGCTAAGAAAAAACAAATGAATCTTAATGGACAAAATAGCAGCAGCTAAACAGACCAATGTGGCACAAAATGACATGAAGATACTATCATTAGACAATTGACAAGAAGGAAAACATATACCAACTAACCAGATCAAAACAAGGGCAATTAACTACAAAGACATCTAAACAATTAAATGTGTGCAAGCAGTACTCCAGTGATCTACTGAGCGGTCACTAGTGGCCAGTCTCTGGATGTAGAGGAAGAAAAAGAACTGGATGGCATATTAAGACAACACCAGAGTAAAAAAAGTTTAGTCAGTAAGTTAAAAAGTGGACAGGTGTTAGTTCCAGCTAACACTTTAATAGAGGTTCTTAAGGAAGACTGGAAGAATGCAATCAACATTTTGATAGGCTTCTTACAAAAGGTAAAGGAAGAAAAAAGGCATATAACAAGAGGGACAAAAGTCATGTAAGGAAACTGCCAAAGAAAGGAGACCTCTGTCAATGTTAAAACAAACAAACAAACAAAACCTGGAGACACATGCAATAGCTGTCTATCCTGTGTAAGGTATTTATATATTTTACTCTAGACAGAATAAAAAGGGTGGCAAAGTCAAGCTTACGACAGGTACAGGCTGGGTTCAGATAGCAGAAATCATGCAAAATGAACTGTAATCCAAGTATCCTCACAAAACTGTTTATTGAATGTCAATGCATGCTTTATATGGTTTTATAGATTTCCAGAAATTGATGGATTTAGTATGATATAGTATATAGCAGGGGTACTCAAACTTTTTGCGAGCCGGTCCACATTCAGCCTTCCACCATTGACCAGGGTCCACAAACAACTAGGGTGAGGTGGGGGTGAGTGGGAGCGGGGGGGCGGCGATGTCAGCCGCGGGGGGGGGGCGAGTGGGAACGGGGGGGCGGCGATGCCGGAAGTGGGGAGGCGGCGAAGCCGGGAGGGGGAGGTGCCGCTGGGAGGGGGGCAGCGGCTGCGCAGCAGGCTCCGTGGGGGGGAGGGGGAGCGCAGCGAGCAACAGAAGTTGCTCAGCTGCCCTTAGAGCAGGGGTACTCAAACGGCCTTCATGCAAATAGGCCCCTGTCGCGGTCCACCAGAAACCTCTTTGCGGTCCGGATTGTGGACCGCGGGCCGCCATTTGAGTACCCCTGGTATATAGAGTAGTTTGATATAGTATATAGAGTAGGTTGGAGCTGACTATATCACAGTGAACTCCCTCAGAAATTTATGAACATCATTCAGAGGTTATATGAAAATATGACCTGTCAAGTTATACATAACTGCTAACCATCTGAGTTTACTATGAGTGTAAGGCAAGGATATATTATGTCATCTATGATCTTTTTATTAGTCATAGGTCAGGTCATAAGAAATATAGAACATTCAAGGAGCAGACTATGGACTTTCACACTGAAGTTAGAGGATCTTGACTTCAGATAACAACAGCTTGCTATGCATATCCACAGACATGCAGGCAAAATAAATTATCCCCAGGTGTATGCACAATTGGTAGGGCTGAAAGAAAATGCAAAGAAAACTAAAGGATTAAAACTGACATTCAACAAAAACCATCTGTCAGGAATTTATCCAACTTCAAGTATAGTCACGGAGCAACCCAGTGATCTCAGCAGGACCCAATAAACCCTTACTAAAAGACTATGCTCCCTGACAGAACAAAGGGTTAACAGATCACCATATAAATTGTAGCAACAGCTCAGTGGCTGCTCATTGTGTTCTGCTTCCACGTTGCACCAGACCTGCTTCTTGTACCAGCCCTTGCTCTCATCCAGTTGCACTGAGCTATGTGGTGCATCCCCTAGAGGGATACAGAGGAAAATTCAAAGGACAGTATGGTGAGATTTGGGCTAGCCCCCTTAGAGTATGAAAAGGGAGCCTTGCTCTGCTCCCAATTCTGCTCTGGCCCCACCTCCAGCCATAGCTCTGTTCCCATCCTCAGCCCCTCTCCCAGCCTCACGCCCCAGCCCTGACTGTGACTACATTTCCATTTCCTCCCCACGCTCCCAGACCCACCTCCATCATGGCCTCTGACTCATGGTCCAGCTGTGTCCCCAACAACAGATCCTGCCCTAGCCTCAATCCCTGGCCTGACTGGAGCCCTGCTTATGGGCCAACTTGTTATTATGGCTCTTGGGAAAGTGCAGGTAAATCACATTATGAGTGCAGTGTGGGAGACAACATAAAAAATCTGGTGACCAGTGCTATAACCCATGCTGGCACCTGCTCCAGACCTAGTTCTTACCTTCTTCTGAACTCCTTGCTCCTGGCTCCAACCCTTGGCTTATCTCCTGATCACCCCTCTGGCTCTGCCCTTTGATTCTGCTCTGATCACTAGGAAAGATTATGCTTCCAACTACCAGGTTGCACTTCCCACACCTCAATCACATGTTGCTGAAAAATATCACAAACACAGAACTCTAGAGAAGGATGAAGCAGAAACTGGTGGAACAGGAAGTTATGGAACAAAAACGGAGATAGCTAGGACACATATGTGGGGAAGAAACCACAAACAACATAAAAAGAAGAACATTATATTGGAACCCTGAGGGCAAAAAATGCCAAGGAAGACCCAGAGATAACATGAGAACACAGCGTAGAAGCAGAATTGAAAGCTATTGGAAAGACATGAGAAGGCTCTATGTAGTGGGAGACTGGCGAAGGTGGAAGGCAATGGTTCTGCTAGCATTTTTATTGCTTGACAAGCCACTCAACAGCAGCTTCATCAGCAGAATTAAGGGTGACAAAGACACCATGAATTCTGGTGAGCTGACCCTCACTAAAAACATGTGCTACTGACTTTTTGTTCACTAGTTTTGTTCAACATTTTCATTAATGATCTGGATGGGTCATTATAGTGGATGCATGCTTATCAAGTTTGTAGGTGACACACAAATGCAGAGTGGCAGGGATATGATACAGAAAGTTGGAGGACAGAGATAGGATACAGAGAAACCTAGATGAATTGAAGGTTTGAGTCAAAAGTAATTGGGTGAGGTTCAAGAAGTACAAGGGCAGAATTTTGCACTTAGAACAGAAAAAAACTCATGAACTGCTACAGTCTGAGGATTGACAGGCTAAGCAGCAGTTCTGTAGAAAAGGACCTGTGGGTTACAGTGAACAAGAAGGTGTTTATGTGTCAACAGTGTGTCCTGGTTGCCAAGAAGGCTAACAGAATATTGGGTTATATTAGTAGAAGCATTGCCAAGAAATCAAGGGCTGTGATTATTCCCATCTATTTGGCACTGGTCAGGCCACATCTGGAATATTGTGTCAAATTTTGCCCCTCTGTACCCACTCCAGAAAGGATGTGGACAAATTGGAGAGTGTCCAGAAGAAGGCAAAAAAAAAAAAAAAGACTGGGGGATAGGAAAAGTAGAGGCTCAGGGAACTGGGCTTATTTGTACTGAAGAAGAGATCAGTGTGGGAGTGGGACTCGGTACCAGCCTTCAGCTACCTGAAGTGGGGGTCCAAATAGTATGAATCTAAGTTGTTTTTGGTGTGTCATGAGATGCACCACCGTGCACTCCTGGGGTATGATCTATGTAACTTTTCTGTTCACTTTTGCAATGTAATTGTAGGTTTTGATTCCAAATATCCATGAAAGAGGTTCCTGTATGATCATAACATGCTCTGCATTATTGTGCTATCGGGGGGGGGGGGGAGGCAGGGAGAAGGCACTCAGTCAGACCTATCTTCAAGTCAGCATTGCAAGCACACATCCAGAGAAAAGAACAATGACAAAGGACTAACTGAATGCCTGTAGCACCTTGGCAAGAGAATGGGAGATCTCCTGCCCTTTTTGAACAAAGAGAATCATCTTGCAGGAAGGAAGACAAGGCGAAGAGGGGGGGACTGAAGACAAGTACACACACCTGGAACTGTTGGAGGGCTTTTTGCTAAAAAAAACACTCCATCTTGAAATGACTCCAAGGGACTGAAATTATCCACAATGGCCAAGGGAGAACAAGCTACAAGACCATCAACAGCATTCCTGTGTGTAAACTGGAGAGTGACACTATACAGTGAATTTTAGTTTAGAGTGTTTCTTATATCCTTTATTTGCTTGTGGTAACTTCTGACTGCTTTATTAAATGATTGTACATTGATTTGCTATGTACTCACTTAAAATCATATTCTAATCAATACATTAGAGATTGTTTTCTCTAAAGATGTGTGGATTTTAGAGAGTGTGAGAGCAAAAGTTGGGGCATTACAGTTTATTTGATAAACTAGTGAGCTGGAGTCTAGGAACTTGCAGGGGCATGGGAAGGGCCCCATTTCCTGCAACATGGAAATTCCCAGTGTTGCATCTGGGACTGGAGGTACAAGATGGGGGACCATCCACTGCCTTGGATCAGTTACACACAGGAGGCTGGTATGGTCTGATCCAGGAGTGGGTGGCCACCTGGCAGAGTGGAGTAAGTTGGGGTCCAAGAATGGATGATCAGGGAGGTACAGCGGCACTGTAGAACAAATTCTGGGAGGGGGATGTCACACCGTGGTAACAAATGTCAGAACTAAGAGCAGTGGTCTCAAGTTGCAGATGCCAAAGCTGGATATTAGGAAAAACTTTATTTACTAGGAGGGTGGTGAAGGACTGGAATGGGTTACCTATGAAGGAAGATTTTAAAACCTAGCTTGACAAAGGTCTAGCTGGAATGATTTAATTGGTGTTAGTCTGGCTCTGAGCAGCGGGTTGGACTAGATGCCTTCCTGAGAACTCTTCCAACCCTCATTTTCTGTGATTCTATGGCTGAAACAGACTGCATTGGTACAAGTATCATTGTGGAGATCCCACATATAAAGGTTACTTATGCATATTCTTTGCTCCATTCAGAAACTGTTCAGTGTTCATAGATGATGTGGTAGGTCAAATCCTGGTGGTTAAACAATTGAATTATCAACAAATAAAACATTTTAAATGTCTTTAGCCAACCACTCATCATGCGATAGGGTGAAAGAGTCTGATCAGGCAGTTGAGACCACAATGAATGATGGGTTACTTACCAGTAACCATCCTTTTTCGAGATGGGCTGCTCCAAATCATTCAGTATTAGGTGTCTATGGGTGGCAGCACACGATTGGCCAGAACTTCTTTTAGCCTTAGCCTGTCAGGACAGGGCTGGCAGCCACCGCCCCCTGGCCATATATATGGCCCCAGCGCTACTCCTGCCCAGTTCCCATTAATCACTAACTCTGAGTAGCGGGGACGGCGGGAGGGGACTGAATAAATCCAAGCAGCCCATCTCAAAGAAGGATGGTTACTGGTAAGTAACCCACCATTCTCCTTCGAGCACTGCTCAGATACATTCAGTATTAGGTGATTGATAGCTGTACTGTGGAAGGTGGGCAGAGTTAGAACTTTATCCGCCATCAGCATGGCTACCCACAAACGGCACAGCCCCCAAAGTGGGTGAAGAAGCAGTGGGCCACCAGGCAAATGCCTACAGACAGACCACCAAGTGGAAGATCCTCGGGAGGAGGCATGCATGAGAGTGCCAAGGAGTCATTTGCCACTCAGTCAGGAGACTATAACCCCAACAGGGACAGTCCCAGGTTCATTGTCAGGGAATTTGCTATATCCTAACAGAAAAGAACAATCTTGTCACCAGCAAGACCATTTAGTGTAGGAGGGTTGCCCCTACCTAGAAGAATTGACTCCTGAGAAAGGCAGTCATGATCCAGGGCAACAGATTTCCACAGCTGCAGGCAAAGGGCAAGGGTGGAATAATTACTGCCCTTGCCATCTCAACCCCAAAAGGGGAAGGTGAATTGGGTTAAATACTAACCAAGGCTGGGCAGGGAGCACATCGCCCCTTGGCCAAATGGGAGATAGGCAAGAGGCCTTTCCCCATTGGCATACTGGCTGGAGATGGCATGGGTAGGATTGATAAGGGGCACCCTAAACTGAGGTGTCCCAGCTCCATATGGAAGCTAATGCAGGAAGAGGGGTAACGAGGAAGGAGTGGGTGGGGACCCCTACCCCTCCATCCGTTGACGCATTGGAATGGAGGGCCTGGACGGAGGGCCCCGGAATAAGTCCTAACTGCTTGACAGACCCACCTCTGGGACCCAGACATGTCAGAGACACTCCTTCAGGGAGGTCGTCATAAAGGGAGAAATGGGCATCTCAGAAGGGCCCTTCTTTAGAGGTAACTCTTTAGTGGGTTATTGTAGTGAAAAAGAAGGCCTTTAGGTACACCCATCCTAATATCAGGAGAGAACTAGGACAAAAGTGATTGAATTCCCCATGTTAGGTTGTCCCCAACCAAAAAAGGAGGAAATGACCTGAGGTGGGGGTGGTGAAAACATTGTGGGGTTTGCGGGGGGGAGGGCTTACACAACTTCAGCACTTGGTGAGCATTTCTGTCCCCGTCCCTCTACTCTACTCTCTTGGTACATGGACTCGCGTAGGGAGAGGTGTGCCGAATCAAGGGAAGGGGTATCTGGCCATCTCTGTAGATGGGTCAGGTCCACCTCAAGAGTCATGCCTCCAACTCCAGAATCAGAGTGTTTGGAAAGGGCAAGCAGCTTGGAAGGTATTCTCATCTCTCACTTCTATGGAGAGGCAATCAACCTTCCTAACATAGCTGGATGACTAATTCTAGCGGGAGGTGTAAGTGTTGGGTCCTAGCTACAAAGGGCCAACTGTGAGGGATCTTGCATAGGTCCTGATGAGGAGAAAGGGTGACACCTTAGGCAAGACACAAGTTGGACGTAGTATGTAACTCCTGCTCCAAGGGGAGGAGTGTTATTGATGCGCCACCCCACATATTGGAAGGGTTAAGCCTTGGGCAGGTCCCGGGTGGGAGGAGGGAAGAGGGAAGGATCCCGGTAAGAGGAGGAAAGCATAAGGCAACCCTTACTTAGGGAAGACAAGAGAGAACTGCTGTGTCCTTTAAGGAACACAGAGGGGCAAGAGGGAACGTTATGAAAATGTCACCCATAAGGCATCAGGCTTTCCAGTGTAGTAAGGTCAGTAAGTTTCCCTAGGCCAGTGTTCTGCAGGGGAACTACCCTGAGCTGAAAACCGCAGGTCCTCAAATGGCTCACTCGGGTGTACGAATACCGATGGTGGTTAGGAGTTCTATCCCCTACTATCTCCCTTCGTAGCAATTCTAGGTAGGAGAGAGGTGCAATAGAGGGGTCAAGGCAGCTCCTAGACAGCTGTCTAGGGCTTTCAGGGGAAAGCAATCCTTGCCTGGTAGAGGGAGGCACCAGAGCAGAGGCGATTCCAGTTAACAGCTAAACTGAGGTCTGCCTGTGGGCAGAAGAACCAGTGTAAAGTGGTTAAGGTCCTTGGGGAGGAGGGGTAGAGGCTGAAAAGACAAAAAAAACCCTACAGTGAGACTCGAGGATCTCTCAGGCAAAAGCCTAATATGAGTCTGAAGAGCATGGCCCCGATATCAAGGGGGCACTGCCTTGGGGGGTGAGGCAGGAGAACATATAGGGCAAAGGAGAATGAGCTTGCCCTCTTACCTGTCACCTAGGGGGTGGGATGCATCTTCCCACAATAGTTTCCCCCTGATCCATTGCAGGCCAACACAGATGAGGAGTGCTCTCGGGATAGCGACATGGCAGCGTGACCTTCCAGTGTGCCCGACTGGGAAGAACTTGGCTGAAGTATAGGCATCCTGCCCTTGACCCAGAGGGTTATAGGGTGGTAGTTGTTTTTTTTTGTTTTTTTTTTTTTTCGGGGCTTGATGGGGCATGATGTGCTCGCTTTGCATAACTCTATGACCTCCGGGTTCCCACTGAGGCTCCAAGGGCATATGCATCTGGAAGCAAGTGCGTGTGAGGAGAATTCTTCAGTGGCCAGGCCCTTACTTGACCCAAAGGGTATTGGAAGGGAAGAGGGACGCACATTGTTACTGGAGAGGAGGAAGAGGTATCCTGAGGATGATTGTGAGGGGGCATTTAGCAAAAGCATTTAGGGTTCTGCTCTGACATTCAAGGGTTCTTGTGGAGGGAGAAACAACCCTGTTGGAGTTGATCACCTATAATGAGGCAAGGGGACCATCCTCCTGTGGTCCAAAGGCTCCTAAAAGATAGCCATTTCATTTATGTGGGGTGGGGGGAATACAACAAGGATCACTCCCCCATGCGTTGAAGGGGTCGCAGTAGACTGGGGATGTTGAGGCACCTGGGGAGAGAGTGTACCCAGGGCTCTGAGTGCCGACCTCTGGACATAGTTGGCATGGATCATGGAGTCTGTGAACAGGTAAAGAGAGAGATTGCCCCTCTAAAGGGAAGTCTAATATGGCCTACTGTAAGTCCTGGGAGAGGTCAAGATCCTGAAGCCAGACTGCTCAATGTGTATCCACAGCCCTAGCAATTCATGGCTGGCCTTGTTTGAGGCATCAGAAGTCACTGTAAACACATGGTGAGATGCCAAGGCACCTTCCTGGATGAAGGCATTCAAATTCCCCAAGTATTCTTCTGGGAGGAGGCTGCTGAAACTCCTCATAGCATCCCAGAGGTCTAGGGAAGCTTTTAACCAATGCCTGATGGCCAGGATCCCTCAGCTGAAAACTGGGAATGCTTTTTTTTTTTTCTCGAGGTCAACATTTCTGGGACTCCTACAGAACCCTGGATGAATCACTGGGCTCGGCCAGCATGCCCCAGCAATGTCAAAGGCATGAGTATGGGGGGAAATCATAATGGCAGCTGGAGGGGTTTGAACCCCAGGTCAAAGAGGGGGTTCTTGTTTCCCTCAAGGGGTGTGACCCTGAGCCAGGCAGGCGGTAGCCAGGTGAAGGTGTTCAAGTGTGGTAGGGTCTTCTCTGTAAGACCCTGGTCCCTGTTTGTGGCAGTACTGGGGTGCCCTCAGCAGGATGATGGCACCGAGTAGGGATTCCCTTTATGGTCCCTGAGTAGGAGGTAGCTGGTTTCAAGTGCAGTGCCAGGAAGAACCGGTGCCACAGACACTTCAGTAAGGGGCTGGGCCTGAGGAATGCACTTCCAGAGCTCTTGCAGTGCCAAGGCAACTTGTCGGAGCTGTAGGCACTGGAGCCCGTAGTCTCACAGTGGCGCAGGCCCAAGTAGTGAGCGGCTCCCCCTGGTGCTGGGGAAAGTGGAGGAAGGAAGAAGACAGACTTAACATTTGTTTCGGCAGCCTGTGGTGTATTCAGGCCAGAGGGCTTCTGTCACTTCAAAGGCCTCCGGTGTGGTTTGCACCATGATAGGCTCCAGGCACTCACCCTGAAGGGGAGTGCCAGACATGGCGCTGGCACTTTGGTGCTGGAGTTGGTCCCGAGCGTGCTTACCTGGGTTCTGCTGGGGAGTGGCGTTGAGAGATCCCTGGTGCTGACTGGCCAGTGGGACTGCTGCCAAGGTGCGGAGCTCGTGCCGATCATGGATCTTTATTCAACACTGGAGAGCAACGCCAAGAGGGTTCCCATGCCGACTGAGCACATGGTGCCATGTTAGAGGCCGATCGTAGCTGTATTCATAGCCAGAGAGTGGCGCCAAGAGGGATCTGGTGCTGACCGAGCACATGGTGCCGGGTCAGAGGCTGATCGCGGCTGTATTCATAGCCAGAGAGCGGCACCAAGAGGGCTCCAGTGCCAGCTGAGCACATGGTGCTGAGTTGGAGGCTGATAGTGGCTGTGTTCATAGCCGGAGAGCGGCAGTGAGAGGGCTCCGGTGCTGACCGCACGCATGGTGCTGAGTTGGAGCCCGATCATGGCTGTATTCATAGCCAGAGAGCGGCAGTGAGAGGGCTCCGGTGCTGACCGCACGCATGGTGCCGAGTTGGAGCCCGATCGCGGCTGTATTCATAGCCAGACAGCGGCACTGAGAGGGCTCCGGTGCCAACTGAACATGCAGTGCTGGGTCTGGTCATGGCCTTTCTTCAGAGCCGGAGATCAGTGAGCAGAGCCGGTGAATTCCTGGCATCAGCTGCAGGGCCCATTCCTGGGCGCGTGATGCAGCCTTCGCTTCCTGCCAAGTCCTTCATTTAAGACCTGCAAATAGAGCACAATACACCCAGTGAAGCTCACACAGGCATTAAGAAACCCTCCCATCATGTTCGGGTTTCTGTTGGAAGGACATGGTAGGAGCACTGGTGAAGTCCACAAACAGATCTTCCAATGAAAATACAAGTAAAACAGAACAAAGAGACAGGTTCTTGCATAAAGCAAGAACAGGCTGTTCCGTAACTGTCACTGAGTGTGGAAAAAAAGGAACTGGGGAGGAGCAGGGCTGGGGCCATATATATGGCCAGGGGGTGGTAGCTGCCAGCTCTGTCCTGACAGGCTAAGGCTAAAAGAAGTTCCGGCCAATCATGCACCGTGGCATGTAGGCCCCTAATACTGAATGTATCCGAGCAGCGCTTGAAGAAGAATACTTCTGACCTAAGCTGTGCTCTGGGGTTACTGATGGTGTCCCTTGTGCTGTGGGATACCTGACTGCCATGTAGCTTCCACACCAGTCAGGCTATAGATTTTCTGTAATGAATGTATTGAGGAGCTATGTTGCTCACAACTTGTAGCCAAGAAACAGCAGTGGGGTTTAGGTGCCTGTGATGATGCACCTTGTCAAGTTCAATTTGATGTCAGTCAATTTAGTTTTGAGAGATAGCATACAATGGCACAGAATTCCTTGAGGGAATAGCATAGTTCCAGAACTGATATGTTTCTGTGCCTGACCCCAATGTTGAATTGGCTAATTTGCAGATTAGATTATTCCTTGTCCTGACTTCATCAGCAATATTTCCTGGATTGTCATGATATGTCAAAGAGCAGTCAAGGTAGACCAATTTTGCCTCATTTTTCAGTAATTTCCCATTGTGAAAGGTATCTAGCTCACATTTAACACATACTAAATAAATGTGTTAGTCTTTAAAAGCACCACAGAACTCCTTTGTTTTGTCTTAACACTTGAGTTGTGGTGGTTGAAGACATTCAAAACAGCCTTAGTTACACTCGGGTGGAAGAGCCAACTGTTAACGGTACTCTGCCATCTTGGCCAGATAGGCATTTGAGCAGTTACTTTGTTTCTCTGTAGATTGAAGGGGATGGGTAAAAGCACATAGCCTTAGGGTAAACTGTTGGATTGTCTTCTCCATGTACTCATTCTGTCTCTAATGTGTTCTTGAAAACACAGGTCACAAAGTAGAAATTCAACAACGTCCACCACTCATGCTGGAATTGGTCTAGATAATTTTGTGTTGTAGGGCTGCTTCCAGATCCTAGAAAACAGCTCCTGTCTTCATGTTTTGTAGAAACCCATTTTCTATCTATTTATCAAGGACTAAGACTTGGTAAGGTATGCTTTGACTCTTCTGAAAGCCGGCTTAACTGATTATGTAAACTGCCTTCACTTTTGGAGGTACGTGCTGGAGGATAAACTGCTTCAGATCATTGATAATGGCAAGTGGCAGAGAGATTGGTAGATAGCTTGCTACTTTTAGTTGGAGAATGAAATACATTTTGCTTTGTCTAAGGCAGACCTGTTCTGATATGCCTGGTTTAAACAAATGTTAGTTATCTTTCTATCACTCTTAATACGTATTGTCTATATATACTGTTCAAGAATCTTAATAATCATTGAGTTATTAATTTTTAATGATACCTCACAGGGGCATTTTTGTACAAAGATCCAAAAGGGTAGCCATCTTAGGCTATGTCCACACATACATCATTATTTTGAAATAAGTTATTTTGAAATAAAGTCCTTATTTCAAAATAAGTTAATTTGAATTAAGGGAAAGCCTGCTTTCGAAACTGCTGTTATTTCAAAATGGTTATTTCAAAATAAGGCCATTTGGACATGTTGTTTTGAAACAGTTGTTTCAAAACAATGGTGTTATTTCGAAACAATGTGTACAAACGGCGTTATTTCAAAATAACCATTTTGAAATAATAGGCATTTCGAAATGATGGTTCTTATTTCAAAATGACAGAGCCTGTCATTTCAAAATAAGAAAACGTCATGTGGACATTCAGTTTTTTTATTTTGAAACAAACAGTGTTGTTACAAAATCAAAGACTCGTGTGGACGTACCCTTAGTCTAGTCCATCAAAACAAACAAGGAGTCCAGTGGCACTTCTAGGGTATGTCTACACTTACAATTTAGTTTGAATTAAGGAGGCTTAATCTGAACTAAAATTAGTGGATGTCCACACTTGCTTTCATTAGTTCAAGCTAAGGAATTCCCTTAGTTCGAACTAAGGAAAGCCTAGTTCGAATCTATAAAACCTCCCATAAATTCAAATTGAGGTTAATTCAAATTCATTAGTTCAAATTAACACAATGTAGCTGTGTTAATTCAAACTGTTAGTTTGAATTAACCACAGCTTGATTTTCCCTATGCAATAGCACCCCTTACCTGATTCGAACTTGCAAGACCTGTGCATGGACGTGCTAGTTCGAATTAGGGTTTCTAATGTGGCTGCGTTAATTCGAATTAACTTACTTCAAACTAATAATTATTAGTTTAAATTAATTAGTTTGAATTTAGTTAATTCAAACTGACCTTCTAAGTGTAGACACACCCCTAAAGACTAACAAATTTATTCATCACATGAGCTTTTGAGGAAGAGAAACCCACTTCATCAGATGATTGAAGACCTTCAAACATCTGACAAACTGGGATTCTTTCTCACAAAAGCTTATGCAAAGAGTATTACCATAACGTGTTAGTTGTGAATTCATGATGCTTAGGGGCACCGTAATTACACTAAGTGCACTTAGATATAACTTGTGTGTGTGTGTGTGTGTGCGCGCGCGCGCGCACGCGTGTGTGCATGCATGCACACACATGCACACATGTGAGTTTTGAAATTCAGCTGAAGGTTGTCAGAAGCACATTTAAGATATGTTGGAAAATAAATACAGTTATAGTTATTTAAGGTATCTATGAGCTCCCATCCTCCAAGCGTACACACAGTTTCATTCATTGCTAAATTAACTGTATATACGATCTTAAAAATTAAATAGTTGTGATAGAATCAGCAATATCTAGGGACACAACTTTCTGGAAGACAGGATGTTATTTGCAACAGTTGTTATAAACTTTACAGTTATGTTAATTTCTCACACTATAAATCTTGATGTGTGCTTTAAAAAAAATCCATTTTTGATGCATTTATAATTAAATGTACAACCAATAGCAGGATACAAGTTTTTATACACAGATGAAGTACTGTAGCTGCCTGTAAATATATAGACCAGAAAATCACATGGTTTTAACTGCTCCAGTATAATTTAGTGTATGATGTGAATTTCTATAAATCAATATAAAATACACCACCTAACTGTGTCATGAAGGTTGCCATTTTGTAGCCGCTACATAGCTTAATAAATGGTACTGAATCAATCCCTTGCTGTTCTGCCACTCGGAATATAATGTATACACTAGCTAGCGTGAGTCCCATTCCCTTTGGGAGTTAGGTGTGTTCAACACTTCTCAAGAGGTCTGATCTAGGACCGTTGAAGTCAGTAAGTGCCTTTAATTTGTTTTGGATTAGGCCCAAGAAATGCTAAGAAACTTGCATGAGATCAAAGAGATATGAGTACATGTGTCTGAATAAGAACAAAACATTTGAAACAAGTCCCGAAAGGAAAACTGCCTTTATTTTGCATGCTATGTTCAAATGCTGTATGCATGTTAAATAATTTGGGGGAGGGGGCATAATGTATGAATTAAATCTGCCTCAAGCTCTCCAGCTGGTTTACTTGTCAGATAGGCACTTATCTATGTGCAGTATATCTTACTAAAATTGACAGCACTGAAGGGTTAATAATATTTAATCAGCTGTTCAAATTTTCTAGTATATTTGGAACAGAGGGATTTGTTCACTGTCAGTCGTGTACATTTTCTCTTTATAACTATTTTTCTTAAAAATCACAGGGCAAAATGTCTTTCAGTGTAACCCTCTCAGGTGCTATCACCTTGTTCAAGAAGTTCAGCACTCTGAACTCCCATTGAATCTCATCAGAGGCAATTAGCACATTGGAGGATCTATAATATTTTACCATTATGGGAGTTCATCTGTTTCCATTAAAAACTGTTTTTGCACTAGGTTCAACGTATATCTGTAAATAGTAGTAACTGTTCATTGCACTTGTGTGTGTACCTTGCAGTCTGAGTATGATCAACATGATATTATCCAACTCAGGAGTGCATTGACAGAGTTTATAGCATATGATTGTAATGACTATAGATGTGTACTGTGAAAGAAATACAATGATCTCTATACTTCCCATGGCCCCTTCACCCCCACCATGAATTTCATAATGTTGAAGAAAAATAAATCAACTTTCATTACAATAAATTAAGCTGTGTGGTAAATTATGCTGTCCAAGGCACCAAAATGAAAACCAGAAGAGAAATTAATTAAATCATTTTTTTGCTTTGTTAATGACTTAATTGTCAATATAGAATGAAACAAAAGTAAATTAACAAAGATGATCTTGGACATAATGACAGTTTTACAACTTATTCTCTCCACCAAACATTCACCATTTGGAGGCATAGGAGTATTCATGAATATCATCTGAGCAATAGTGTCAGAAAACATTGTGAAGAAGGCACGTGTGAAGCCCTCCCAAATCCTTATAGAACTGATTTTAAATTACTTCGAAACAATGCTTAAGTGCAAGCACCCTGAAACAGAGCTGTTAACATGTAACAAAAACATTGCTCAGTGATGGTATTAATATGTGTATACACTCTCTGCAGCACAAAATACCTGAAGGGCCATCACCCAAGTTTCTGCTTTCAGTTAATACATTAATGGTGTCTGCAGGTGATCAAAACTCACCAGACTTTGTCACAGCACAAGTAAGGGACAAGTATGCTATAGTGAGCTATCCCAGCAGCATCATAGCATTGCAATACTTATGGCTAGAGTCTGATTCACAGTGTACAAACAAATAACAACAAAATTTCCCTTTCTTACTGGAAACAAAGAACAATGTGCACGTAAGTGGGATCCAGCTGCCTGTACAGGCTTTATAAATTAGTCAATTTTAAAATGGATAGCCGTGTTAGTCTAGTCCAGTGAAAAAACAACAAGGAGTTGTGTGGCACTTGAAGACTAACGGATTTATTTTTTGCATGAGCTTTCGTGGGAGAAGATCCCACTTCCTCAGATGCTTCGAAGATGGGTGAACTTACAGAAAGGAATGAAACTAAATGCAAGGGGGTGTAAAACATAGGATCAGGTCATAAAGTAACAGCAAATCAGAGCAGTTTACAGGCTCAAACCATGGGAAGCCTGAAGTCAAATTACCCTTTCTTTTCCCATTACAGAGGGTAATTTGACTTCAGGCTTCCCATTCTTTGAGCCTGTAAACTGCTCTGATTTGCTGTTACTTTATGACCTGATCCTATGTTTTACACCCCCTTGCATTTAGTTTCATTCCTTTCTGTAAGTTCACCCATCTTCGAAGCATCTGAGGAAGTGGGATCTTCTCCCACGAAAGGTCATGAAAACAATAAATCTGTTAGTCTTCAAGTGCCACACAACTCCTTGTTGTTTTTTCACTGGACTAGACTAACACGGCTATCCCTTTAAAAATAGAAAAAAAGGAGACAGAGGGGATATGACAACAGTTTTCAAGTACCTAAAAGGTTATGAGGAAAAAGGTCAAATGATTCTTCTTAAGCACAGATGATAGGACAAGAAGCAACAGGCTTACATTGCAGCAAGAGAGGTTCAGCCTTGACATTAGGAAAACATTCCTAACTGTCAGGGTGATTAAACAGTGGAATAAGTTAAGTTATCTCAGCAGGTTTTGGAATTTCCTACATTAGAGGTTTTTAAGAGCAAGCTAGACAAACACCTGCCAGGTGTGGTTTAATAAGGGCATTTGGTCCTTCCATGAGTGCAAGGAACTGGACTTGATGACCTGTCATGGTCCCTTCCTGTATCTATGATTCTATATAAAGTGCTATAAAGATATATATATATTCTCTTGTCTCATCCATGCAAGAGAATATAAGAGAATAGACAAGAGAATATATAGTGATAGTGAGCTGGCCAAAGGAGGACATGGAGGCTGCCGATGTGAAGACCCGGAAGCTCCTCACAATGTATGGAGGTTTCCACCCCAAGTCCAACACCCAGAGACTGTACAACAGCTGGAAAGAAGGCGGGTGGGGTTTGGTGAGTATCAAAGCCACTGTCCTGGATGAAACCCAGAGCATCCAGGAGTACTTCTGTAAGATGGCACCCAAAGATGAGCTGCTGAGAGAATGCCTGAGGCAGCAGCAGACATGGGAGGAAGATCAAGCAGAAGAAGTGCCATGGCAAGACAAGACCCTGCATGGGATGTACCATCGACAGCTAGCTGAGGTGGCTGATATTGGGAAATCCTACCAGTGGCTGGAAAGGGCTGAACTAAAAGACAGCACTGAAGCACTGATCATAGCAGCACAAGAACAGGCACTGAGCACCAGATCCATTGAAGCAGGGGTCTACCACACTAGACAGGACTCAAGGTGCAGACTGTGCAGAGAGGCCTCAGAGACAGTCCAACACATAGTGGCAGGATGTAAGATGCAGGCAGGAACAGCATACACTGAATGGCACAACCAAGTAGCTGGCATTGTGTACAGGAACATCTGCACAGTGTATGGGCTAGACCCTCCCAAGACCAGATGGGAGATCCCACAGAAGGTCGTGGAGAATAACAGGGCTAAGATTCTGTGGGACTTCCAGATCCAGACAGACAGGCAGGTACTGGCCAATCAACCAGACATCATGGTAATAGACAAGGATCAGAAGACAGCGGTGGTCATAGATGTAGCAGTGCCAAGTGGCAGCAACATCAGGAAGAAGGAGTATGAGAAGCTGGAGAAGGACCAGGGCCTGAAAGAGGAACTAGAGCGGATGTGGAAAGTAAAGGCCAAAGTGGTCCCGGTGGTGGTAGGAGCACTCGGGGCTGTGATTCCGAAGCTGGGAGAGTGGCTCCAACAGATCCCAGGAACAACATCAGAGCT
>ML682040.1:6579145-6694365 GCA_007922195.1 Podocnemis expansa
ACAGGGGAGGGGATTGCAGGCACCGGCAGGGTAAGGCGCGGCTGGGCACCTAACCCGGCAGGTGCCTGCAGGGGCTGAAGGCACCCATCAGGTGAGGCGCCGCACGGCGCCTCACCTGGGGGGCTTTAAAGCCCCCAAAGCCCCCAAACCTGGGGGCGCAGCCCCGGCGCACGGCCCCGGCGCGCGGCTGGAGCCCGCTGCTGCCGGGGCCGGAGGGAGCCCCGCCCCCGGGATTCCCCCCGCGGGGCTGACGCGCCTGCCCGGGGGCGGGGCTGGGGCTTCCCTCAAGGCCCCGCCCTGGGATTCCCCCGGCGCATTCCCGGGCCGCCTCACCGCCGCCGCCACCCCCCGCACTCCCGGGCAGCTCCCGAGCCGCGCCGCGCCGCGCCGAGCCCAGCCGAGCCGAGTCCTGCCCAACAACCCTGTTTCGACAGCCAACGAGGTTTAGCTTGTTTCAGAAGGAACACGGCCATTTCGAAACAAGCTGCTTGCTTGTTTCGAAATGGCCGTGCGTCGTGTGGCCATGGCACTTCTTATTTTGAAACAACCTCTGTTGTTTCAAAATAAGAAGTGCGTGTGGCCTTACCCAAAGTCTCTTAAAAATTACTGAGGAATAACAGGCAGATTAGGAGCCTAAAAAAGGATCCAGAAATAAAAAATCTGGTGACTAAAGGGAAATAGTGAGGGTGGACACTTTTGCACAATAATGGAAGTCTGGGCATAGGAAAAGAAAAAAAAACTTTCAGGAGATTGCAAGCAGCACAGTAGTGGCAAAGCATAAGAAATAAGGAACAGCAGTAAATAAATAATGCCTTGTTTTGTGCCACCAACAATGTGGATGCTATTTTGGTAAAAGGGCTTGATTCCAGGTTGATTAAATTAGTTCATTGCTTAAAATAGCACAAGGAAATCAATGTTCTTCAGTAGTGGTAAATTCCTTTACGAAATAGGTTGAAGTGGTGCCCAGAAAAAATTATACTGCCCTGACCATAGGTTGCATCCTAGTTTAATAGGCGGTAACATGACTGTGTGTGCCTCGAGAGATTAATTCTGATCAAGGACTACATTTTGTGGTGAAAATCACAAAGGGACTTTGCCAAGCATTTCAGATCAAGCAAAAATTATATCTAGCAGAAAATCGTCAATGCTCAGGACAAGTGAAAAGAACTAGTTGCACTCTGAAAACAGCCTTAAGGAAGGTAGTAAACCAACAAGGTGAGGACTGGGATTTTAAAAAAAAAAAAAAAAAAAGGAGGGTTTTTGGTTGGTTGGTTGGTTGGTTGGTTTTTTGTTTTGTTTGTTTGTTTGTTTTGGTGGTGATGGTGTTTTGTTTTGTTTTGTTTTTTTCTTTAATTTTGAAATGATTGGAAGAGCAACGTAGTTACCAGAACAATGATAGGCAATTGGGATACACCCAGATGAGCTTCAGTTTAGGGTCTTCAGAGATCAGTTGATGCAACAGTGTCTAAAATCAGTTACTAGAACACAGTCATATTGCTATTTCACTGAAAGTCAATATTAAAAGGATGAATAAACACATTGGGCCAATCCTACACACAATGGAATGTCAAATAGAAAACATGGTACTTTATAATGAAAAAAAAAAAAAGCTCATAAAAGCTCATTTACTTAGACAAGTGTGGGTAGGACCTCTCCAGACTGTGAATAAAACCAGGCCCAGTTTGTATCAGTTAAATATACAACAAAGGAAAAGGGGGTACGTCCACACTTATAGTTTGAATTAATGAGGGTTAATTTGAACTAAATTAATGCATGGCCACACTAGCTTTCATTACTTTGAACTAAGGAGTTCCCTTAGTACGAACTAAGGAAAGCTTAGTTCACCCTTATAAAATCTCCCTTTAGTTCAAACTAAGGGTTAGTTCGAACTAAACCAATAAAGCCTTGTTAAATAGAACTAACAATTAATTTGAATTAATGTGGTTTGACCTTCCTCCTAGCATGCAGGGTTTCCTGGAAGGAAGTGCCTACCCTCTAGTACCTGGGGCAATGAGTCTCAAAGTCACCCTCCCAGCCGATCTTGCAATGGGCTGATGGGGCCCCAGTCCCCTGCCCGGCCATGGGGTGAGGACCCCAGGCCCAGCTCAGCAGTGCCAGCCAGGTACAAGGAAGGGATCTCTCTGCCAGGCTTTTGGTGTGCTTGCCGGGCAGCGGGAAATGCATCCCTCTGCCTGGCTCTAGGTGTGCTTGCCAGGCATGAGGAAAGACCCTCGTGCTGGGCTTGAACTGTGCTGGCCGGGTGTGGGAAGGGGCCCTGGTGCCCAGCTCTGCAGCACTGACTAGGTGGGGGACAAGGGAACCCCCATACCCTGCTGTAGAAGCTTTTGCCAGATGTGGGGAATGGAACCCCCATGCCCTACTCTGCAGTGCTGGCTGGGGGACAAGGGAACCCCCCGCACCCACTTGTAGAAGCTCTTGCCAGGTGCGGGGAAGGAACCCCTGTACCCAGCTGTGGAAGCACCTGCCAGGCACAGGGAAGGGACCCCCGTGCCTGGCTGCAGGAGTGCTTGCTGGGCACGGGGAAAGCACCCCCACCCCGGCAAGCGCTCCTGCAGCTGGGTGTGTGTGTGGGGGGGTGCTTTCCCCATACCCGGCAAATGCTCCTGCAATCTGGTGTGGGGGCTTCCTTGTCCCCCACCCAGACAGTGCTGCAGAGCCTGACATGGGCTTTCCCTTCCCTGCACCCAGCCAGCACAGCAGTGCAGGGCACCAGGGTGCTTTCCCCATGCCCAGCCAGCATGGATAGAGCCGGACGTGGGGTCCCTTCCCTGTGCTGGGCAAGCACACCTGGAGCTGGGAGGGGAAGATGCCTTTTCCCCTGCCAAGCTCAGCGGGGCTAGAGACGAGTGGGGGATGTTTTCCCTGCTTCCTGGCTCTGTGTGGTGGCATGGCCCTTTGTGTGCCATGTTGCCACACTTTGCAGGGTCTCTCTCTTAATTTGACCTATGCAGTCCTTTCCATGGACATGGTATTTCTAATCATTTTTCCTAGTGCGGCCTTGTTAGTTCGAATTAACTTAATTCAAACTAATCATCATTAGTTTGATTTAAAGTAATTTGAACTAACCTTCTAAGTGTAGACATAGCCAGGGAGAGTTTCAAAATAGTTCACAGCTGAAATACTGGGAGGGGTATCCAGTAAAATGTATTGCAATCCAATAATGTATATAGTTGTTTAATAGTTCCACTGTAAAGGGGAGTGTGGAGGTTTTTGGTTGGTTGTTTATTGGAATAAAGGAACCACAATTTGGGTAATCAAAGATGACGTGCTGTCTGTTCTGTCTCTTTTGCCCATTAGTGCTTGCTAGATGCTAGCAGGGTGGTGGGAATTTGGAAGTTGCTGTGTCAAAAACAATACCTCAAGCAAAAATACAGTGAGACGAATCTAATTTGACTGCTCTTGTCAGCAACAGTATCAGCTGCTTCTTTTCATATACTAAACTTTACAGGCAGAAAGTAAAGAAACTGAGTCATGGGAGCTGCAATGGGCCTTAAGACTAAATATTAGAGATAGCATAATGCCGCCAATGGAGCATAGGCTATATGGGTCATGAACAAAACTTCTATGTGGAAAACAGTAGAGCTTGAAGCTTGTGTGGAAGAACATGGGATTGGTAACATTTGTAATAATGATGCTGTACAGCTATAGTATACAGACTTGAATTCATAAAATGGAAAATATCACTATTAACTTCATCCTTTCCTGTATACTGGATTTGTGATTACCAGTATGTAGAAAGGCAACAAGTTGATGTAGGAATATAAGGTTAATCATTTACTAAATGTAACTCATAATCCTATTGAGAACCAATATTTGCATTAAACAGTTGCAGTAATTGGGTGTGATTTTAATTTTATGTTACCTGGTACAGAAAAAAAAAAAAAAACTTAAAATTCAATGCCAAATGTATAAGACTATTAATCCAGTGCCAGTGGGAAAGAATGTAAGTTCAGGGAAACAATTGTTACAGTATGTTCATTTGCAAAACCTACTGCAAAAGGCTCAGGGAAATACATGTAAAATCATGATCATGGTACACCAGCCACTTAATGAACCTGATCAAGTTGTGGAGCAGGTTAAAAGGGATGCAAAACATAAATGATGGGAGGTATTTTTGGAACAGTCTCCCACAGCAATAGAATGATTTAATGTAATTCTGCATCATACTGTAGTGATCCTGATATTCATCTAATTTTGGTGTAAAGTTTAATTAATTTCAGCATTTTAAAAAGAACTGTGGTAACTCACAAAGGCTAGGCAGCCCCAGTTAAGTCAGGTCAGAGATGGTAAGGTACTGTTCCAATAAGAAGAAATAACTGATCTAAGCACCTTGAGCCAATGATGAACACAGCCAAAACCTGATGAACTCACTAGTAGGTGATATTTCAGTAAATTTAAGTACATCAACCATCAAGGAGGGATTGATAGTGGAGAAAGAGAGTTACTCCATTTTGAAACTCTTACCACCATAAAATGGAAACAGGCAGATCATATAGATATCAATCTGAAGCAGAAAAATGACATTTTCTGTGAAAAATGACAGTAAGGTGGGAGCTCATGACACCAGGGGTAGCAGAAAGTACTTAATTGTAATGTTGGCATGTGTGAAATGTCTTTAAAGATAAGCAAGAGCAAGGCAACAACAGAGAGAGAGAGAGAGAGAGAGAGAGAGATTGGGTGCAAACCGAGAATTTTTAGCAAGAGCTACTGTTACAAATCTTCTCAGATGGTCTGTGGATGATAGGATATTGTATGGTTCTATTTAATTGAGATTCAGCTTACTGTGGTACAGATTTGTGTCTTAATAAAAGACCTCTGTTTAAACTGCTTATGTCAATCACTTATTGGATGGAGGTTCTGTGTCCTCAGGGAATTCTGAAGCTACCTTAGTACAGTGAAACCCTAGACAGGTAATGTCATGGGGTTTGAAAACCCCATTCTTTGAAATCCTACTGACATATAGGGAGTTGGGTTATGGCAATTATTTGTGGGTGTATTACAACATTGACAGCCTGGCAAACCAATAAAATGACCATCCCAAGAGTTGAGTTCCTGACATCAAACAGATTTGCTAGCTTCCAGAGGTCTCCTGAAAGTGAGTGGTCTGGAGATGGAAGACAGGTAGGTGCAAGCTGCTTATCTAACTCCAAGAGGTTCTACTTCCTGATTCGATCATTAGTTGTCATTCCAGGTTTTCAAAACAATGTGGCCCCAGGACCAGAATCAGCAGACCATGCATGGATATGCTGTTGTTATCCTGGCATTCAGAACCTTTGATTCCCATATGGATTTTCATCCACCCAATGGAGTTTCATTCACTTTTTTGACCAAGTGTCTTCAGCATCTTAATTTTTTCTCAATCTATTCTGCCAAGTATCAACTATTGGACTGCTTGAACATGAGCCCTGAAAGCAGCAGCAGGGGCACATCATGGACTTGTTCTATTTCAAGGGTCTGCAACCTGTGGCTCCAGAGCTGTATGCGGCTCTTTGACTGCCTCCTTGCAGCTCCTGGCTCCGGGTCCACCCACTACCACCAGGGGAACCTGCGGGGGCAGGAGGGCTTTACCTTGTTTTGGGTGCCCCCACCAAGTGTACCCTGCAGCAGGCACCCTGGCCCACCTACCTCCCCCAGGAGGATACACCCATTACAGCTCTCAAAACACTTGGTTGTTGAAGGATTATTTTAAAATGACTTCTTATCTTTCGAGTTGCTGATCCCTCTTCTATTTTTTCAATACGGTTAGACAGAAGGGAAAGAGAATGAGCAACTGCCATTGCCAGTGATGTGATTATACTACCAGAATCATGCAGCAAGGTGGTTCGCAGAGTCTTTTTTCTGATTGATGTTACTCTGGGACTTCCCCAGAAATGGTAGAACAACCACCATGTACTGGAAAAGGGCAATGTGGACACAATTATATGCATGTTTGCAGCATATACCTCTATCCAGCAGAGCATATGGGGACCCTCCATGCAGCTGTGGGATATATATGGTTGCATCACACATGTATCAGACAATCTGATGAATCAGTAAAAGAGCCAGGGAGCACTTGATTATTTAACATTGATTATCATGCATGTTGCTAACAGCAGTCAAAATTGGTAGCCTTTTCTTCAGGCCTGTGCAACCTTACCATGACTAAGTCAAGGGAAAGGGAAGAACCTTTTGCTCAGTCTTGATCTGACTGCACCCCTTGACCCCAGTGACATCCCTGATGAATATGCTGGACTTTGTGGCAAGAAGTTTATCTATATTTACTCTTCAGGAGATGTCTGTCACAGTCTCAAGGCATGCAGGTTCTTCACGAACATATCTAATTAATTAGTGATCTGAGGAAAGTCCCCTGATTAGATTTTGAAACTCCTTGCCCAAAAAGTTAGTGTTCCACCAACCTCAAAAATAAGGATAGAAAATGTGTGGTAGATGGACTTTTGAAGGATCTCTTCTTGAACAGTTAAAGTCTCCATCAGCAGCTGAAAGAGGAGCCAATCAGAAGATTGCTGTTTTACCACTCAAGATCCACTCCAATGTTTGACAATTATGGAGGGTTAGTGTTTCTTTTATTAACCTGTTCTAGATGTATGTTAGTACTTGAGACTAAAGAAAGTATAGTGTTACATGAGAGCACTCTTGTGTCATACTGATCATTACAGCCATCTATTAGTCATCTGGCATGTCCTTTTTTTTTTTTAATTTCCTGACACCAACTTCCACACAATAAGGTTACCAAGAGCTTTGGGTTGAAGAGCCCTGATAACACAGAGATAACCCAGGGAAGCATGCAGGATGTAGCCTGTATGACTATAAAGAAGGGTAATTTGCTCCATCAGTGTGAATGAAATGCTACCCCAATGTTCTTCAGCCTTTTCAAGTTGGCAACTCCTTGGCTGAAATAAAAATATTTGGGACCCCCCTACAACTACTGTAAAACAATAAGAAAAATATTGATAATCAGGATAATCCTATATAGTTCAATTATTACATTTGTCCCCAAACTTTGAAGGTGTTGGTTGGTGCAGAGTTATTTGAGATATTTATTGTCTTTGCTTTGGAATTCTGGTAAAATTAACATCTCACAATGTCTTTGATTGCCTTCCTCCCCATGTATGTGTATGGTTATCTTAGTAATACTTCTGTGTTCTCTGAACCTTCTCTTTCATCTTTAGTTTTCTCTGTTCAGCTCTAGTATTACTTTTTCAGTGAGCTAATATTCACTGGCTCCTCATTCAGGTGACGACTAACAATCTTGGGGCAATCAAAAACACGTAAATCATTATAGAGCTGTCCTGGACTGAAAGCAGTGATATAAAGATAAAATGTACCTTGCGTAGTATTTCAAGCCATCCAAACTTTAATATGAAAACAGAAAAAAAAATGTTCCTTATTCATCTTCATCTTCAGCTCCCAAGATACATCTATAATATGATTTATGTATAGTTCTTAACTAATTATCATAGTTATATTACAGATAATTTACTCAATGTCTGATGTCCATACTGCCCATCAAAGGATGCTATCGAGATCACCTCTCCAGCCACACCACTTTTATTTGATTTTTCAGGTGATAATATTATGCTATTGACATGCTTTTATAATAATGGTACACCATTAATCATCCCATACTAAAATTTCATGTCTTTTTTTTCATTTACCGTGCCATTTCATTGCTGCTGTATCTTATAAGAATTTCCTTGAATGCATATCATCACACTTCTTACAGTTCCCTTTTAAGTCCTATAACTCAACCAATATTCATAATGGATCTGCTTATTATCTTGTGATATAAGATTAATGCAGTTAGAATTTGCTTTAGTGAATTATAAGGGTTTTTTTTATTATTTTTATATGCAGCACATAGGAAACCAGCTTTAATCATTTGAAATTGTATTTCATTTGTTCCATATCACATTCAAGAATGTCTCACTACCAAGTCTTTGCTGGAAACTAAAATGCTGGAGGCTATTATAAGTAAAATAACAGGCAGCAGTAATATTTTATTTGTGAATTAAGTGTTTGTAGAGATGTACCAGCTCATTGCCTGTTTCTGCTTCCTTAGTTACACTATGTGAGGCCAGTGTACAAGGCTAGAATTCAAATATCTGGGTTATTTTCTAAACAAATATATATCACTTGTATACTGATAGGCAGAATAAGAGGGAGAATGTTTTCCATTGGAACAATTGGAAGGAGAAGAAGGCAATCTTATTCTCCAACATACTTTTTACTCCTGAAAGCTTTGTAGAGTATTCAGTTGAAATATAGTAGAATGAACATTACATTTTGCCAAATGAATGGATCTTTTTGGACTATAAAATTGTAAAAAATGTGGATCCATATTCAACCTCATCTTAAATGGAATTTTATCAGGGCTAGATTTGGAAAGTTTTATTTCTTTGAAATTATAAATTTGTGAAGAAATCTTCTCTCTTTCTTGTGGAAGGGATTTGTATTAGATAGTTCCATTTAGTGTTTATGAAAGCTATCTTTAGTCTCTTAGCATGTTGATTGTGGACTGATCCACTTTTGTATTGTTACTTTGATAACTACAGAATCTATTGTATCAACCGGGAAGATGAATTAAAGGTGAATGAAAAATACAACTTTAGTACTACTTTAAAAAAAAAATCTTTACTAAAATAAAGCTTCCCATAAGCCAAAACCATTTTGACCAAAGCTTTAATAGGAAAAAATATTAGGATGGAAAAACTTGACTAATTCCAATTCAGTTACATAATACAATTACCGGACAGCGGAGCATTGTTCTATACCATTTATTTAGTGCTCATCCAGTCCAGGTCTAAGGAATGTTATGAGAGAAATGTCTGGAAGGTCCAATCTAATACACTTTATTGTTAAAGGTTTTATATTCATTCTGGATTTTCCTTTGTTTTCATTTAGGTAGTAATAGTAACACCCTCTTGATACCACCCTAAATTTATTTCTCCTTCAAGATTATATCTTTCTGATATTTGCTTATAATGGCTATGTCAACACTTGAAAAGTTAAGTCGACTCTGCTAAGTTGACCTTATTAAGTCAACTTAAGAAGTCAACTTAACTTTTCAAGTCTGGACATGGGGAGCCCAAGGAACCCATGGCTCCCTTCTCACTGGAACCTGTGGGTTTCAGGTAGAAGGGACCTGCTGGGACCCCTGCAGGTCCTTACAGAAAGGGAGCTACAGTTCCCAGTGAGAAGGAAGCAGAGGCTTCTTTCTTGCTGTGATCTCCATGAGTCCCATGCGAGAAGGAAGCAGAGCCTCCCTTCTTCCCAGGACCCACGGGGCTTCTGGAGAGAAGGAAGCCTATGCTCCCTTCTCCCTGGGACTGCAGCTCCCTTTTTGGCAGGGAGCCATGACTCCCTTCTTGCCAGGGAGCTGGGGCTCCCAGGAAGAAGGGAGCTGCCAGGGCTCCCCTGTCCCAGGAGTCCCAGAGAAGTGATCCACTGGGGTTCCCAGGACAGGGGGCCCCCAGAAAAGACAGCTGCCAGGACTCTGAGGTCAGTGGATCCCTGGAAAAGTGATCCCCTGGCTCAGCAGCAAGGGATTCCCGCCCTGCTTCAGCCCTGGCTGGGGGCTGCAGGAAATCACTCTCCACGGCACCCGGAACTGGGGAGCCCCACATGGCTCCCTTCTTCTGGGGAGACCTGGGTCCCTGGCTGTGTCTCCCTTTTGCCAGGGACAAGGGACCCATGGAGAAGGGAGGCCACACTCCCTTGGGGAATAAGGGAGCCATGGCTCCAGTGGTGAAGGGAGCCTTGACTCACCCCGAGGAAGAAGGTAGCCATGGTTCCCTTGTCCCAGGCAAAAGGGAGCCACAGCTCCCTTCTAGGCAGGGACCCATGGTTCCCCAGAAGAAGGGAGCCGCATGAGGCTCCCCAGTCCCAGATGCAGTGGTGAGTGATTCCCCACAGGCCCCAGTTGGGGCTGCAGCAGTGAGGGAATCCCTTGCTGCCGGTCCGGGAGATCAATTCTTCAGGGCTCCACTGACCGCAGAGCCAGGGCATCTGTCTTTCCCGGGGCTCCTCTCTCCTGGGACCCCCTGTGGCTCATTTCTCCAGGGCTTCTGGGACAGGGGAGCCCTGGCAGCTGACTTCCCCAGGGAGCTCCTTTGCTGCCTTGTCAATAGGAGCCCCATGGGGCTCCCTTATCCCCAAGCCATGGCTCCCTGAGCTGTGGCTCCCTTCCCCCAGCCAGGGCTGCCTTTAGACCTGGCACTATTCTCCCCAACCTTAGGTCAACAAAGTTGACCTAGGTGTCCACATTGATTTAGGCCAACTTAATAAGGTTGATTTAGACCTTAAGTTGACCTAAATACTGGTAGTTAAGTCAACTTAAGAATGCCCTTAAGTCAACCTAATGAAAGCCCAGTGGGGACTGGGGTTAATTTAGGTTGACTTCAGGGCCCTTAAGTCTAACTAAATTTGTAGTGTAGACAACCAATGTGTGGGCCATAGTAAGCAATGGGACAACTTAATTGAACTCTGTAGAATTATTCCAGTCGACCCATGGCTATCTAGTTTCTTTGACTCTGGGGTATTTACAACAGAATGTGATATTCTAGATGTATTCTTATCACTGTAGTATAGAAAGGAACTGAAACCCCCTGTCTGCATGACATGATCCCCTTACATGTATCATACAAAACATCATTGGTTATTTACTGTTGTTATTTCTGTATCACTTTGGACATTTGTATCTAATCAAACTGGTGTCTCTCCTGCTTTCTTTTGTCTTCTTCTATATATTTCTGTTTGTACTTCCAATGATCTTTATTCTTCAATTTGTTCATCATGAATCTCCTGTTGTTATCCTGATTTCTATCCACTGTAACATTTTTTAGTACATAGTTGTTCTCATAGGTAGGTGTGTATTGAAATACAGTATCATACAGTATCATACAGTATCACAGTAGGTGTGTACTGAAATACAGTATCATATTTTAAGACTAAATGTTTTGTATCAGAAAATCCTTTATGGGGTTGATTGTACAATTCTGATTCTAATCTCATACTAATTTAATGAGATTAGTGTTACTCCCTTGATCACAACAGAGATTTATACCAGTGTAAGTGAAACCAAGTTATATGTGTCCTGCTTTACTGTAGTATTTTCTTTTTTTAAAAAGCATTTCATACCTATTTCTGAATATGACCGAGCACAAACTGTGTATGGCAAAAATGGATGAAACATAGTTATAGTTTTCCTAGGTGATATCCAGAGGCAATGGATATTGCACCTTATTCCTGCTTTCATTTGGAGTAAGTTATTGTCCACTCTCAATCCTGGCCTTCCTCCCAGTTTCTGATCCCTGTCTCCTCTCCAACTTTTATTCCACTCACATTTTCTCACCTCACCACTATATATCCAAATGTAGTATATTACAGATGTAACTTAAATATTCTCACATATTTAGACAGTTCTATAAACACTTAACGTTAAGTCGAATTAGTCCACTTTGTTAATTCAAATGAATTGCCTTTAATTCAAATTTATTAAATTCAAAATAAGGGTTAATCCTAGTCTACCCTATTGTTATTTCAAACTAAGGATCAAACTAAGAGTTTAGTTTGAACTAATTGACAGGTTTTAGTAATCTGAACTAAGATTTCATTAGTTCAAATTAAGAAATTACTTAATTTGAACTAATGAAACCTAGTGTAGACAGGTACTAAGTTAGTTCAAATTCACCCTCCTTAACTTGAACTAACTCACAAGTGTAGATATATCCTACATTATCTAATTTATCTATGAATAAATTATAAAATTTTAGTAATTAAATTCCCAGAAAATCTGTTTTTATACTTCAGCACCATTCTTCCCTCCTCCTTACCCTTACTATAAATAATTGTAACTATTTATTTCTTTTCAAACATAGTGCTTTGCCTCTCTTGTATGTCAGTCTTTGTTCCTAGCTCTATTGTTTGATATATTTTACAAAAGCTAAAGTTATTAGTTTCTGACCTTTTGGCATATTGAATAAATGTCTGCTCTTTAATGTGATTAAATGCAGTATTCAAACATTATGGATGACATTTCAGATCAGTGGTAATCTGCGTGTATTTAATTAACAAGTAAACAGAAAAGAATCTATAGTTTTAAGTTTATGCAGAGAATGAAAAAGAGCTATCAGCATCATACCCTGTTGCCCCAAAGGTTACTACATCTCTGGTGCAGATTGTTAATTAGACTGTCAGGTGTGCAAAGACAACCGCTTCGAGAACACAAGCTACTGTAAGTGACAGACTTTTTCTGCACCTATGGCAGGTAAAATAGTTTTACTGGTTCTAAAGTAGGGAATGTCTTCATAACAGTTGGGAGACTGCTTCCCAACACAAGCAGGCAGACATGCACCAGGTCCTGCTTGAACAAGTTCACTAAAAATTTCAGCGTAGTCACAGAAGGCCGGGTCAGCCACCTGAGTTCATACCAAGGTTTGGGACTGATTTGTGCTTCCTTGGCTAATCCAAGCATCAACTTGTGCCGCTGCAGTGATACAACTATTCTCAGTGTGCAGAGCTAACATGTGTCTGTCTGCCCAAGTTGGGAAGCACTCTCTCAACTACTGTGTAAACAGACACTTAGCCCTAGCCTACAATTAGGTCTTTCTTGGAAGCAGTGGACCGCTGTTTACACAAGGAATGTAAAATTCCTTGTGTAAATAGTGGTGATTTTCTTAGCCATGATTACACATTAGGGGAAGACAACTGCAAATCACTTTTGATCAGCTTACCCCTACACACCCTGACCCCTAGGACTTACAGGGTCAGCTTCCGGGAGCGGCATGGTGAGTTCATACTCCCCGTGATCAGCTCCTGGAAGCCTGAACTGACAGCAGCAAATTTACTGCCATCATTATAGATATACCCTCAGGCTATGTCTACAATAGGAAACGTTAGTTTGAATTTGTTCATTTGAACTAATAAGTTCAAGTTTAGTTAGAACTAAACTCAAACTTATTAGTTCAAATTAACAACATAGACTAATTCAAACTAATGTTAGTTTGAATTAGTCCACTTTGTTAATTTGGACTAACTGACCTTAGTTCCAATTTATTAGGTTTGAATTAAGGGTTAATCATTGTCTACATTTTTCTTAGTTTGAAGTAATGATTGGACTAAGGGCTTAGTTCGAAATAACTGGCAGGCCTTACTAATTCGAACTAAGCTTTCATTACTTCGAATTAAGGGATTCTTTAGTTCAAACTAATGAAAGCCTAGTGTAGGTAGGTACTAAGTTAGTTCGAATTAAGCCTCCTGATTTCAAACTAGCAAGTGTAGACATATCTTTAATGTTCACAGGAGCTGGTAAATAAATAAATAAATCTGTCCCTTACTGGTTAGGACATGGGCCCTGAACTGGCAAACATTCATGAATGTGAGGAACTATATGTATGTGGTAGTGGTAGTGGTAGTGATAACAAATACTCATCTGCGTAAAGTAACTAAGTTATATCAAAGTGTGCAGGGTTTTCTATAAGATGATTTTAAATAAAAGGCAACCTTACACTGTGAGTTGCTCACCAAAAATCTCAAATCAAAATATTGCTGTGTGCTGTTATCCCTCAGCAGAGTCCCTTTGGCTAAGGTAGTGTGACAAAGAGAGAATCATGAAAGACCAATGTCTAAATCTGCTCAAAAAAATGAATATCAAATAGTCGGTCAGGTTGATGATGAGGGCCATATCAGAACACTATTGTGATGATTTTTAAAATGTTTATTTTTTGTACAGAACTTTTCTTCAGTAGACTCTCATAGTGCTGCATAACCTTTCACATATTTAGCCTCAAAGCACATTTATGATAGAGAGTGTTAATTATGCCTATTTTACAGAGAGAGAATTGCAGTTCAGAGAGGCTAAGTGATGTCTGTAAGATCACACAGAAAGCCCATTGAGGAGCAGGGGATTGAACCTAGCTCTCCCCAGACTAGACCAAGGACCTAACTACTGGATAGTCTTGCCACCAGATCATCTTTCCTCCACTGTATTGCATTTCCAACTAGTCTTTTCTATATATGTTGGTGTAATAAATGGCTTCACAGTCATTAACATGATCCTGAAACTATACAGTATTAAGCAGTTTTAAATAAGGTTTGGCATTTGGTATACAGTGACCACAATGAGCTCAGTTCTAAACATATTAGAAAATTAATGTTGATGATTAAAGGTTTAATGGTTACAACACAAAAGGAAAATAATCAATGTGAGGCAAAGGTCACTGAAACTGAAACTGAATCATTATGCAGAACATAATCAAAACCTTTTTTGGACACAATGACTATTTATTGAAATCTCATTCAGTCAAACAACAATTTTTGGTGAGGAAGAAAAGATTAGGTCTGTATTTCAATTCTGATTTCAGAATGATAGCCACTTTCCTGCATTAGACAAAACAGACAAATGCAAATGAAGAGAAGAGCTAGGAGTCTAAAGATGAGGAAAATACAGCTTTTTCTGACGTTCTCAGGCTATAGAGCAGCTAGCCTTGCAAAATAGTGGCATAACTAGCACCTCTGCTTAATATGCAGATAGTCCTGGGTTCAAGCACCAGGGGGTTGGACTTGTGATCTCATGAGGTCCCTGCTAGCCCTATGATTTGATTCTATTCTATTCAGTTTGAGACAGCTTCTTGAGATTGACAGGCTGATGATAACAGCTGTTGCTCTGGAAGATCCTGCTTGGTCTGGTCAGGTCTGTCTCCTTCAGCAGGTCATTCATTTCTGGTGATCTTTTCTTCTTTCCTAGTCATAATCTTAACAAGGTCCTTGGGTATTCTTAATAAACCCTTTCTGTTCATAAAGTAGTTTATTCTTTCTAGATCATTATATTTTTATTAAGCAATTTTATATCACAGAAGATGTGGCAATTCTTGAATGTTTACCAACTGCTCACTAGTTAGGTCAACAATTAAAGTAGATCTGCTTGACTCCAATTAGTACCATTGTTTTCATGGCCTACAACTGAGTTGAAACCAATATTTCCTTATACATTTTTAACTAGTTCTAGAGTCTGATTTTTAGATTTTGGCTTTTCAATCAAGTATATAGCACAATGGAATTTTAAGTCTTCAACCCTCCATTTCATAAAAGGTGTTTGGTTATCCACATGTAAGAGCTCCACTTAGGAAGGAACAAGCCGTTGCACACATACAGAATGAGAAATGACTGCCTAGGAAGAAGTACTGTGGAAATATATCTCAGGCTCATAGGGGATCACAAGCTAAATATGAGTCAGCAGTGTCACGCTGAAGCAGAAAAACCAAACATCATTTGTGGATGTATTAGCAGGAGTGCCGTAAGCAAGACACAAAAAGTAATTCTTTCTATTCTGTGCTGCCCTGACTAAGCCCAGGGATAGATTAAAGGGTCCCAGGATGCCCACTTTCATGGGCTGCCCTTCCCAGGTCTGGGGGCTGCCGGCCTTCCCATGGCAGCCAGCCTGGGGGCAGGGCAGCCCCTCATGGCCAGCAGTGCAAGGAATCTGTGACCCAATGAACCTGGATAGGGGAGACAGATCTTGTAGCCCTATGTTCCTGAAGAATGGGGGGCAAAGTCTGGGGCCTATGACCCTATGGTGACATAGATGAGCCCGTGGACCGGTGGCACAGTGCAGGACTGTGTCCAGGCCCACGGCCTGGTGGTGCTCTGGGGGGGGGGTCTGAGGCCTGTTGCCCTGTGGGGTGAGTGGAGTCCAGGGCCTGGCTGATGCCGAGAAGGGGGTCTCTTGGGTCAGAGGCCATGGCATTCATGTCCTGCTCCTGGGTGGGGGTTGGATAGCCAGGCATATCTTGACTCTACCAGGACTGGATTTTCACAGGACTGTGGGGCTCCCCTTTAGGCCAGGGCCTGGGGTTGCAGCCCCCAAAGCCCCTGCCTTAATTTGTCCCTGACTAGGCCTCATCTGGAGTACTGGATCAAGTTCTAAACATGTCATATCAGGAATGATGTGGACACATTGCAGAAACTCCAGAGGAGTGCACAAAAATGATTAAAAATCCAGAAAACATGATGTATGAAGGAAGATGGAAAAAAAATGGGTTTGTTTAGTCTGGAAACAAGAGGATTCAGGAGTGATGTGCTAACAGTTCTCCTTAACCTTTGAGAATAGGACAAGATGCAAAGGGCTTAAATTCAAGCAATGGCAACTCAGGTTGGACACTAACTGTAAGGGTAGTTAAGCACTTGAATAAATTCACTTGGGGAGTTGTGGTATTTTCATCACTGGAGATTTTTAAGAGCAAGTTAGATAAACCACTTGAGGTCCTTGTCAGCTCTGTGATTCTATGCATGCTTTACTTCCCAAATTGTTAAAACCCACAGTGATGACTCAGACTTGTAAAATTAGTTTTGTAATGCTTTGGGAAAAAGTCGAGAATATTTTCCTGAACACAATCTGGTCATGATCAGAACTGGAGGCTGCAGTTTTGAAGATATTCAGTATTTAACTCTAAATGGTTCTCTTGACAATCCATATTCTGTATGTTTGAAAAGACTCTTGAATGCATGAAAACTCTGTTAGTCTTTCCTTTAGAGACACATTAACTTATGTTAAGTAAAATCCTGCTTCCAATTTCTCCCCCAACTTTCATTTATTGTCCTTGATTTCTTCAGTGTGGCTTTTTCCTATAAGGCACTGATCCCTTTCTTTAGAAGCGAAAATAAAGTATTGCTAGATGAGATAATGATGCATTAGTGATTTTTCAAATCTGTGGTTATTGTGCATTGCACAGCTGAAATATAGTAAATGAACTATTTGTTATACCAACTGTATTTCTGCTAAGAAGAGGCCCCAGGAAAGTAGTCATGCAAGGCTGCATCTCACCAGATATTAAACTCTGAATACAAGTGTCTTACTGTTGAAATGCATCATTGTGCTGTAAAACTGCAGCAGACTTGGATGTAGTTTGCTGTAAATAGGCTTTAAATCCATACATCCAACAGCTGACTTTCCTCTGCAGATTTACAGAGGAATCTGATTTACAAAATGAGAATGTAGACCCCCAAAGTGCCATATAAGGTTATGGTAATGGTTGAAATGGAAGAAAAATGCAAAGGATTTTTTTTTCTTTCTTTGCTATTTAGAGTTCTTGAAATAGCAACACACAAAATATATAGTGATTTTTAAAATACATTTGTAATACCATCCCCCTTATATTATGAATGCTTACAGGTCTTGACAGTGTCTTGAAGGCATTGCAGCTTGGATCAATGCAGAAGTGCAACACTGCAGAATATCTCCAGGAAGGGGGCAGGGAGGCCGGTAACCTGTGTCTCAAGTAGGCAGAGTACTTCCAGGACACTCAGGGATGTGCATTTATGCCAGACAACTGCACTGGGTATCACAGAATAGGGAGGAGGTGAGCACCCTCAGTGAAAGAACAGATTCAGGACTATTTAGAAAAACTGGGCAGATGGAAGTCCGAAGAGATAGAAACGATGCATCCAAGGATGCTGATGGAGTTGGCTGATACGATTGCAGATCCATTAGCCATTATTTCTGAAAACTTGTGGAGACTGGGGGAGGTCCCGGACAATTGGAAAAAAGGCAAACTTGGTGTCTATTTATCTTCAAATAAGGAAGGGAGGAGGATCTGGGGAATTAGGTATCTGTTAGCCTCACCATGGAAAATGGAGCTAGGCTGTTCTCAGCTGTGGCAGATGACAAAACAAGGAGCAATGGTCTCAGGTTACAGTGGGGACAGTTAAGGTTGAATATTAGGAAAAGCTGGTATGAGTTAGTTGGGGTTGGTCATGCTTTGAACAGGGGCTTGGACTACTATATGTCCCCCTGAGGTCCCTTCCAACCCTAATCTTCTATGAGTCTAATACAACAATAGTAACATATTTGGGAGAATCAGGAAGTCAGAATCCTGTCTCTTCTTGAAACCCTTTCGATAGATAAATACAGTATGGACCAAATATTTACTTTAAGAGACACTGGACAGATGGGTTAAGTTTGCATTCCTTCTTTCCAGCTTGGAGAAGGAAGGAATAGGGGAAAAAATGGTCTATATACTTATTTCAAACCCCAGTAAATAGATAATGTGTGCAGTACCATTTTATTTGTATGAGGTGTTCCATGCTCTTGAGAGTTCAAGATTTCTCCTTGTTCCTACTGAAATAAACAGCAAAATTGCCAATGATTTCAGTGATGTAGTGGCTGAAATAGTGGGGAATAATTTAAAGAAAAATACTATTTATACACAGTGATTAAAGGATAATTTGGTGTGCCCTCTTCCCATACTGTCCAGACCCCCCTTGCTGCATATGTGGGCCCCAGCCCAGGAGGGGTGAGGGCATGGGATGTGGAGGAATGGAACAGGGGCAGATGGTAGGGGTGTTGAAGGGGTGGCTGGGGACAGGGGCAGGAGATGGGGTCAGCGAAGGGGTGGATGGCTGAAGGAGGTGGGTGCAGGAGAAGGAAGTAAGGTGATGAAGGGGGGGCAGGGGCAGGAGATGGGGCAGATAAGGGGTGGGTTGTGGCAGGATATGGGGTCAGGTGCAGGAGGTAGGGGGTAGGAGATGGGGCAGAGAAGGGGTGGGTAGTGGCAGGAGCAGAAGAATGAAAAACAACAAGGAGTTGTGTGGCACTTTAAGACTAACAGACGCAGAGAAGGAGTGCATGATGGCAGTAGGCGGGGGGCTGGGGCAGGGGCAGGAGGTGGGGGAGAGAAGGGTTGGAGCAGAAGAGTTGGGGGGCTGGGGCCATAAGTGAAGAGGACACTGATCTGCTAGCCCAGCCAGCTCCCCTCTGCAGTGCAGGGAGCTGGGGAACCCCGATCAGGGCTGGCTTGGGAGAGAATCTGTCGCACTGCTCCTCGTGCCAGTCCCAGCACCCAGCCATCTTGCTGCTTTTGGGCCTGCACTGCTGAGCCAAAGCAGCCTCGGCCCCATGTTCTCAGCTCTAGCCCCAGTCCTGGCCCTGGCTCCAAGCCCGGCCCCGGCCCTGGGGCCTGTGGACCTCTGCTTCATGCTCTCAGCTTCCATTCCTCCTCCAGCCCAGACCCACCCCCAGGCTGGGAGCTTTTAAAACTTCTCAGGGGTAGTAAGTTGGAACGCACCAGAACACTGTGTTCCAGCTCCTATTTCTATTTTTAGGGGCCCTGCAATGCTGGCTCCCTAAAAATGGTAGGCCCAGGAACAGTGTTCTGGTGCATTCCGGCTTACTTTAACCACTGTTTATACAGGTCTACATAGTGTTAATGACTGTATAACAGTCCAACCCACCAACTGGTATACAAAACAACACTCCCAGCTACTGACAAATTTTGTTCTTTTTCCTTCAGGATTGAGTTTTATTTCTGCAATCAAAACAGAAGAATATAAATCAAATGGATAAGGCACTTTCCCTTGACTCATCATCACATACAAGAGACTTCCTGCTCCTTTCATGTTGCCAAATTCCAAAGTGGTAGTTGTGTTAGTCTACTTCAGTAAAACCAACAAGGAGTCCTGCAGCAATTAAAGACTTACAAATTTGTTTATTGCATGAGCTTTCATAAGAGAAAATCCCCCTTTGTCAGATGCTTTGAAGATGGGGGAACTTACAGAATGGGAGATCTGTCTACAATTTCTATTCAGAAGAAGAAATGGGCACAAATTTGACATCAGAAATCACAACATTCTAAAACTAGCAGGTCAACATTTGAAACTCCCTGATCATTCCATTGATGATTTACCAATTGTGGTGTTCAGACAGATGAATACCAGATCAAGGCTTCAAAGATAAGCAGTGGAGATCAAATTTATTTGCATTGCTTTAGGGCTTAATAAGGACTTTGGATTTTTCTCTCATTACAAGAGGTGATTTGACCTCATCTCCCTCTACATGTTGTTCCCCAGTGTTTGAATCTTAACAACAGCTTTGATTTGCTGATACAGTGTGACCTAATCCCATGACATAATCTTCCCTGCATTCAGTAAGTTCCCCCACCTACAAACTGTCTGTCGAACTGGGATTTTCTCTCATGAAAGCTCATGCTGTAAATAATTCTTTTTAGTTTTTAAGTGCTACAGGAGTCTTTCTTTCTTTTCCTGCTCCTTATAATTTTCATGCTTTATGATATGCTCGCAGTGCAAGTAGGTACCCATGACTAGCTCATGTCACTTGATACTTGTGGGTTTCAGGTTGTTGGGTTGTTTAATTGCACTGTAGATTTCTAGGCTCAGGGTGCAGCCTGAGCTCTGAGACCCTCCCACCTTGCAAAGTATTAGAACCCAGGTTCCAGCCTGAGCCCAGAAGTCTACGGTGCAATTAAACAGATCAGCAGCCCAAGCTCCACAAGTCTGAGTCAGCTGACATAGGAATGTCAGACTTGTCAGCTAGAATGTAGACATACCCTAAATGAACTCTGACAGCCCTATGTATCTCTAGCAGTCCTGGTCACATGTCCTGTTCGAGTCACAAGACTCTTGAATTTACTGCTTTCAGATGAGCAGGCTGCTTACACCTACGACTCTTAAAGAGCCATTGTCCTATGCCCCAATAACAAATGTGTCAATGATTTTTCTTTTTCTTTCTTAAAAACAAACACCAAAAATCAATCAACTTCAGATTGCAAAAGTAGTTATTTAATACTCTTGGTGTGTGATATTCTTAGTTCTGTGTACTGCTGTTTGTGACTCTTGTCTGAGTATTATCTTGAACATATCAGTACCTAGCATGGCATATACTGAATTTGCTGCACCACTTGTCACATACTCCAAGTATAACCTAATAAAACTACTTGAAAATAAAATATCAAGCAGAATAAATTACAGCAGCTTGGAGTGCTCAGTTCTACGAGAAAAGGTGTGTGATGAAGAGGAAAATGTCGGAAGGCAACAAAATTCAATTATCCAAGTGAAAGTAAAGAAAATTAAAAAAAAAAAAATGACTGTTATCTTGTCAGTGTCCTGTAAACTTAGAACACTCTAACAATTTCTAGCCTCCAATGTCCAATCATGGTCAGTTTGCACATGTATACTCTGCTATTCTAGTCACATTCTCAAACTGAAAGGGGTAATTTCTAGAGCTTTGCAAATCTACAGACATGCACTTAATATCCTCAGATATTGGATATCCATGGGCCATTTTCGTGGGTCTGAGCAGAGCCCTAGTTATAGCAAGTTATGCTTCTTTGATGAGTTCTAGTTATTTCAAGACCCTTAGCTTCCCATTACCTCCCTCATTATGGAAGGCTGAAAGATTCAGAACTTTTAAGGGCAGTTAAAATTTCCTGGAACAAAAGTGAGGATCAAGTCTTAAAAAGAAAACCATGGGAGAAAGTGAAAAACACGAACTGTTGTCCTCTACCTGTCTTTTTAACCTTCTTGTTCACTCCTTGCAATTTGTAAGGGAAAAATATTTTCTTTTTCATTTGCTCAGGGTTTTTTTTTCTCCCCCCCCCAGGTTTGCTGGAAATGTGGAGACCTAAATGATGGACTTCCATGGAAATAAACACAGGAGGCCATTTAGTGATGGAACATAGCTAATAATTCAATTGTTGCTGAGCTGTTGGAATTTGCTCCAATCCTTTTAATATGATGTAGGAGCGTTGTGGAGGAGGCAGTAGATGCAGTCTCACAAATCTATAGACTCCAAGGAGCAGGGAATTCCCTGTCCTATGCTAGATGGCTTCCTCCTCATTACTCCTTAGGCCCCTCGAGGGAACCTAAGATCCTATTGTAACCATACTGCCTTGAGAGTCTTGGATGTTCATGCAAGGGAATGTGGGAGTGGGATTCATGATATTTTCCCCTAAATTAGCAAGGAGGTTTGACTATGAAGGTTCCGAAAAGAAAGTGAGACAAGGTGGTGCAAATCCATTCTATTTGAAATGCTGCCAGATGAAAGGATGAAGAATATTCTGAGTCTAAAAGTAAGGAAGCAATGATCATGCCAACAAAAAGTTATTAGGTTATAAGGGCATTATGGACCACAGTGGTCATCTAGTCTGACCTCCTAAATGACATCAACCACAAGATTAATCTGTATTAATTCTTATTTGAACTAGAGTATATCTTTTAGAAAGCCTTTGAAACTTGACTAAAAATTGTAAGTGATAGAGAATCCATCACAGCTCTAGTTAAATTGTTGCAATAATTATTTACCCTCACCGTTAAAAATGTGCACTTTATTTCAAGTCAGAATTTGTCTTGTTTCAACTTCCAGCTATTAAATCTCATTATATCTTTGTTAGACTGAAGAGCCCATTATATTCTGCATGTAGGTACTTACATTGTGATCACGTTACTCTTTAAACTTTGCTTTGTTAAACTAAAGAGATTGAGCTTCTTGAGTCTGTCACTGCAAAACATGATTTTCAGCTTGTTTGCTGCTTTTTCTTTTCATATATGTTAGATGTGTTGTTCCTCTGTATAAATATAGGACAAGAACTTATACCATAATACATATTGAGTGAATTCACATATATTATATCCCCATGCAAGAACTGTCAGATTTAAATTTTTGACACAATGAGACCTTTTGTAAATAGATCATTGTTCACTTTCCTGCATCCAGCCTGGTATGCCTCAGTATCAGGGGAGAAAAACAAAGCATTGCAAAGACTTGTTGGCACTGTGTATCTAAACTGAACTCTTCTTTTGTGATGCAAGTGTTTGAGTCTGGGTATTATGCTTATTATACATCATTTCAGCAGTTGAATTTTGCCTAAATTGTGGATTGTGCATAAGAAGCAATATGAGTGTCAATACCACAACTTTCAGTGACTTATGACTTTAATAATAAGTACTTCCATGCCTAGTGATCATTATAGAAGAACACACTCCAGTGCCAGTTAATCAGGGTAACTATTGTTTTAACACCAGAGGGTGGTGAATAAATTCAGATGATTCCAGACTATTGGTTTGTTGAAATGATGGCTTTACTGTTAGATTCTAACCTCTCTTGGTCAAGGATTGTTACTTCCTATGTGTTGTACAGCTCCTAGCACAATGCATTCCTGGCCTGTACTGAGTACCACAACAACAACAACAACAACAATAATAATAAAAGTTGCTTGTATCATCTTAGAGCAGTGATACTATCATTGAAGGAAGAAAAAATATAGAGGCAAGACAATAGGTCACTTAAACATAATGAATGTTACAAATACAAGGTAACTGGAAAGGTTTAATTAAAGATATTTTCTTGGCATTTAGTGTGCATATAGATAGATAGATAGATAGATAGATAGATAGATAGATAGATAGATAATCATTGTGATATGTTAATTATTTACTAAAGGATGTGACCAGCTACAATAGTCCTTTATTATGAGCATATTCTTGACCAACAAGGATCTTTGCTGCTATATAAAAATACATATATTCTGCTAAAAATGCAGAAGAAAACGGTTGATTCTCCACTCTAATATATGCATCAAAGGCACAATTCATAAGCTCATCCTTATTCAGCAAAGTGACTCAACATAAGACATGTTCAAATTCCATTGGGTTCCATTGGGATATAAACATCCGCTTAATGCTTTGCTGAAAAGGGATGGACTTAAGTACATGCTTAAATATTTTGCTGAATCGGTATCATATGCAGAAATAATTCCATTGGCATCAAATAGAAGTAAGAGTGGAACCCCCTGATTCTTTTGTATCAGGCTTTTCAGTATTTGAACACCACAGAATGTGATTAGAATAGGATTAATAAATCATCCAGGCCGAAAACAATACTTTCTCTTAACTTTCGAATGCCTTGTCCATTAAGCTCCTCGGGGACTTTCTTTTACTCTGCATTTGCACACTATCAAACACAACATTGTGCTGATATTGCACCATACACTGAAAGCCAGCCCAAGACTTACATGGCAAGTAGCCTTGTGCCTAACTCCTTTTTCGCAGGGGTTCATTGTACCAACAGAGTAACTTGAATTGAAGTGGAGGAATATGACTGAAGGTATGAATACTAATATTGCTGCAATCTGATTCCTGAAGTAATAGTATTTCATTTCTCCCAGCTGTGACCGAGTAATAAAATAAAAATTATGTCTTAATATATGAAACATAAATAACACAATAGAATTGTTCTGGCTATTCCATAATTACTATAATTGTGCTATAAGGAATGCCAAAGCTGTTTATTATTCAAAGCAAGTTAGATCAAAGTATGTGCAATACTTCTGTCTTCTGGAAGGTAGCTGAAATTTCACAGAATATGCCTAGTATGTGTTATCACAATCCTCTAGGAAAAGATCCATTTCCTGCTGCACAAATTTCCATCTCTTAGAATGGTACTGCTACTCATCATACCAGCTTGAACTCAGATGTGAATGTTACACTGCAGATCTTACTAACTGTACAAAAGCCGGAAGGCATTTACTTCTAAGCCTGCCCCGCCTTCATTTGTCTGGAAAAATACTGTGCTTATAAGTTTGCAAGCATTTTTACATTTAGCAACATAAACTGGGCAGGTCTGGACTTAAATGCTATGTGGCTTGAGTGAAGATTCTACTTCTGTGAACATGAAATAGATACCCTCTGCTCATAACTGTCACTGTTTTGATCTTATGTAGAACAGTACTTCTATTAACTTCAGTAAAGTCATTCCTACCTTATACCAAGGTAGTTGAAATAAGATTCTAGGGCTTCAGGAGACAGAGACACATCCTGTAAGAGCTGAATAATCTCTCATCTTCAGGTAATGATGAATTCCTTAATGGAAGGTTTGGAAAGCACATTTGGCAGTACCATTTGGTAAATGGGAAAACTCACCAGCAATTTTTAACAAGCAAAAGGAATAACTGGTCTGAACAATAATCAGAAGAAGAGACAAATATTTTCTTTCAAAAAAAAATAATGTTCTACTTTCTTCTTCTAGCTCAGTTTCAAATGCCTTCCATTTGCCTCAAAATTGTTCTGCCTTTCCCCATGTGCTTATTTCATGAATATTTTTGTATCACTTTTAATTATCTCTCCTACATTGCTTGATCCCAGTATTTTATTTCTAAAGAAAAATAATTGAACACATTTTAAAAAAAGAAACAATTATAATTTTCTCCTAAATACTTGTCAACTTCTAAGTACTATGGAGAGAGAGAGAGAGAGAGAGAGAGTATATGAGAAGGGAAAAGCAGGATCTCTCTCTTAACTTAATCCTAATAGTCCTAGTATTATTCCCTTTTATTAAGGGAACAATATCATGTTCTCTGGACTCATACACAGGCAGCATGACTATTTACATGAATAAGGTAGGAAGACAATCATTTTTTATCATTCCTTGGTAGTTACACCTTTGAAATAGTTGTAGATTCTTTTCACGGCTTTACATTTGTCTTAGCTCAATCCTAATGTATTAAAAATAGTTAAGGAAATTAGCTTTTGTAGAACACAGTGAACACCATTTAAAGGTGATCACTCCCCTATATTGACCAGGGCCATCCCTAGGTGGGTGCAGGGCCCTGGGCAAATTACCCTTTGCGGGACCCACACTCACAGCCCCTGGGCACTGGGGGGGACGGGGCTGGCCAGCCCAGGGGAGGTGTGGGCCCCTGCACCTTTCATCCCATGCCAGGCACTGGATGTGCTGGGCAAAAGCGTCAGAACAGGAGTGCAGGGTCTGGTTTCTCAGTCACCCTTAAGCCAGTGGTCATCAAACATTTGCCTCAGGACCTAGCTCCAGACCCTTCTGCCGCATGGCAACCCAGCACTGAAAAAAGTAGCCTCAGCCACAAAATTGAATAGTGACCATGGCTGGGGGGGGGCATTTGGGGGGATGGCAATCTCTCATGGCTTTCATCCTTTCTCTTGAGGCTTCTATTGCATCTCTGAAACCTACACATCTAATTTGAGATCACCTACATGGAACATGCAGTGAGTGATCCCACGTGCCATACTCCTATCTCAGATCAGGAAGTATGTTAAGTCTCTAAAATTGCATGTAGTAGCCTGGGGTGTGTTGCGTGGGAGCTCCTTGCAAATGGGGGTGAGGGGTGCAACTGGGTGGAGAAATGATATGGAAGTGCTGAGACAGAAGAAGGAGAAGAAAGCTAATGCCAGGCTGGAAAGAAAGCTCCTGGAAGATCCTGTCTGCTGCTGATCCTGTCCAAGTCCCTCCAGGTCCTGCTTCCTTCTCCACTACCCAATCCCAGGAACTGAAGCAGCCCCTCTGGGTTCCATTTTCACCTCTACACTTCAGCTTGTCCTGGAGTCTGCATGAGATTCCATGAACACACAATTGTCCACAATATTGTGATTGGAGGGGTGCTAGCCCTCTCTGCTTGGTCTGGTGACCCCTGGCAGTGTGCATAAGGTAGCAACACAATGAGACCTTGTTATAACTTCTCCTTCCAGCAGATCCATTCCTGAGTTGGATTGTATTCTGTTACTTAGGCTTTCTAATTGTAGCAAAAATACCATACTTTCTAACAGAGGCTCCTACTAGAACATTTTGGTTTTCTCTTCTCTTTTTAATTATCAGGCAAAAAAAAATCTCTGGAGTTTTTATTAAAATCTACAGGTTATAATTTTTTTTTTTTTTGCAAGCAAGGAAATTCTCAACCCACTGAATAAGGAGGCAAGTCCTAATTTGCAAAAATAACTGCAATCCCCAGATCCTGGAAATGGTGGAATAAGTGAATGTTCTTCTTCGAGCACTGCTTGGATGCATTCAGTAATAGGTGTCTCCGTGCCGGAGCGCCGGATTGGTTGAAAAAACTTTTGTCCTAGCCTGTTAGAAGAGCATAGGCAGGCACTACCCTCTACATCACCCAGTGGCTATATATATGTATATGGCCACCTCCCAAGCCCTCCCGTTTCATTTCTTCCACCTTGTGCATCAGATCTGGAACGTCCATTCCTTGCAAAAGCAAGCAGCCTGTCCATTCACGTATGAACTTCATGCCCAACTGGGAGCACCTTTTTGTGGACCGAGCTCCATCCAGGACCTCCACTTTCAGGCTGGTCATGAGATCCACCTTATGCCATGCCAGGGTTTAAACCCTGCACCGAGTGCAGCAAGGCCTTCCCCCAGGACAACTCCCATGAAAAGTGCCTCCATTGCCTAGGCAAAGACCACTTGGTCACCGCCTGCTCCATATGCCTGTCCTTTAAACCCAGGACAATCAAGGATAGGGAGCAAAGATGCCATGCCCTAGCCTCCAAACAGGCTCGGCACTCCTCCCCCAAGGCTTTGGGATCCCACCCGGCACCGTGAGCCGGCTCAGCTCCGGAACCCACCTGACACCATGGTGACAGAGGCCATAGGCGGACAAGCTCGGTACCAACTTTGGTACCTCGGCACCAACGCAGTCCATCAGCACTGGGCTGGCCTCAGCTCCTCTCGAGGTCACGTCTGGCACCGCAGGCTCCCCACAGCCCCATACCAACGGTACAGAGCTCGCCTCGGTACTGCCTTAAGTGACTTCCGGCACCACAGGCTCGCCACAGCCCTGTACCGACAGTACAGGGCCCGCTTCGGTGCCGCTCCAAGTCACCTCCGGTACCTCAGAGCTGTCATGGTCCTGTACTGCAGTCACCCTCTCTAGTCAGGGGCTCACCACAGGTTCGTTCGGGATCGCTCCCAATCCTAACGACCCCAGAGGTGGTGGCAGCTGTACTGGCACTCCTCCTGCTGCCCACCTCTCCCTCCCCAGCACCGGTTAGGAGGGGCAAGCCGCCCTTCATGTCAAAGGCCTGGATGCATCATGAGCGGCACCACTCTCTCTCCCCCCCACCAACGCCAGGCACCCCAACCCCACCGCCCATTACTCCATCAGGCCTCGGTACCATAGAGCCATCCCTGCAGCAGCATATATCTTTGCCGTCTCCGGTACCACCTCAGGGATTGTGGGATACTTCCCCTTGCTCAAGTCCCGGGGAAGGTCCGTCAAGGGGCTCCAAGCGGCCTCGGTGCCGCGTTTCGGCACTGTTCATTCCACTTCCAGCCTAACAAATGGTCTCCACAGGAGATGTCTCCACCATCAGCTCCACTGCGGGCACCAGGTACCAGTTTGTCCCTGGTACTGGGCGCATATACAGTCAATCTATCAGTGCACTTTGACCTCTTGCGCTGTGCTGCAGCCCATCTGGGGATGGAGGTACAATCCTCCAAGCCTCCCTCAGATACCCTTTTTGAACTGGTGTTTTCCTCAGCGGAGCTGGTTATGGTTCCCCTTCACTCCGGTGTCTGGGACCTTGCCTTCTCTCTATGGCAAAACCCAGGTTCCATCTCCCCAGTGTCAGACATGGCCGGTCGCAAGTACAGAGTCCTGGGATCAGAGTTCCCCTCTCTCATCGACCACCCAATCCCACCTTGGGATATGGTACAGCTGGCGCTAGGCCTGGGTGAACCTCCCAGCGACCCCCTCGCAGCATCGAGGAAGGCAAGCGAGTTGGAACTTCTGGGGCATAAGGTCTACTCCTCCTCGGCCTTCCAATTATGGGTCGCAAACAACCAGGCCCTGACCAGCAGATACATGCTAGATGTGTGGGAGTCATTTGCAAAGTTCAGACATTTGCTCCCACCAGAGGCCTTTTCATATGAATGAGACAAGCCCAAAGAAATATTGACTCAGGAGGCATAGAGGTTGTTTGAACAACAGTTAGTGCCTCATTGTTAGTCCTAATGTCTCACCTTTGTTGTAATGCTGATCTACTGCCTTAAGCAGCTTTCGACGCAAGCCACTCTTCTGGCCTCTCAGTAGAGCTGGCAGTGTGAACCAGGCTGCTGCTTTTGGCCAGCTCACCCAGTCCTTGGCATGGGGGGGCAGCAGCATGGCCCCATGGGGCCCCCCAAAGCGCAAGGCCCTAAGCGGCTGTCCCACTTGCCGTACCCTAAGGATGGCCGTGATATTGTCATCCATGGTATCTGAGAAACTCCTGTATTTAGAATGGGAAATAACCGAGTCTGCACAGAAGTGTTGGATCAGTTGGCGATGATTACTTTTTCATGTAAGCCCTGTACACGATTGTCAGACCAATGGTGTTTCAGAAGCTTTGCTTTTTGTGAAATAAATAGTAGACAAGTTTGAAAGTAAAATGAAAAAAAGAAAATGATGCACTGCCACTACGAAGAATGAAAACTAAACCTAATTTTGTGCACTTCAGATGCTTTAACATAAATGGCACACAGAAAAAACACTACAAGGTTTTCTTGTGTCCTCCTTCATTTTACTCCATACCTTTCTCCCTCCTCATGATATCTTAACCTTTATCTTCCTCCATCCCTTTGTTTCAGCACTTCAATTCTTCACACAATTCAAGGCTTCCATCTCATTATCTGATTCTCAGGAAATTCTACAGGTCTACAGAATCACAACTAGAAGCAGAGATACCTAATATTTTCCAGGCTGATGAATGTGGGTTTTTCTACCCTAATCCTTTCCCACTCTGTGGTTCCAGTTATAAAGACAAAGATTCCTCAACAATTCTTTCCTGGAATATGCCTCATATCCATAAGATTTAGGCTGCAGCAGGTGTTTAAACGCCTATACCCACCAGGGTATGTATAGAGCCCTGCACAGATACAAAAATGTGAAACCATTTCTGATCCACATCTACTAAGTGATAACATTAATTTGATCCGAAATCCTCATGCCAGAGTTTAGCTGCATCTGTAACCGGATCTGGAACTGAGCTTGGGCTCGCATACAACTATTCAGCATTTGATTGATTCATTCCCTATATGGGTCACACCCACTTTTTTCCTTTCTTGTTTGTGGTTCGCATGCTGTGCTATCAATCAGATTTCTTTGCCCACCCATGAAATTTCTGATTGACATCAGTGGTGTGCCAACTGGAAACAAGAAAAGGAAGAAGTGGGCAGGGTAATGAACCAATCAAAGGCCAGGAGTGAGTCTCCAAGCCCCACCTTGACACTCTGATTGGCTGACAGATCACAATCTAGGATTGGCCAGAGCACTTCCAGGTTCCCCTGCATGCTGCTGACACAGATCAGTGCAGCAGCTTCAGCGATGGATCGCACTGTGATATGGTAACAATAGAAGCTGCATCCATGAGTCGATCTGCAGCAATGGGTCTGCGATTATCCACACCCGCACCCATGGATGCGGATACCCGCAGATCTGCAGCAGATGCCTGCGGATTTGCAGGGCTCTAGGTATGTACATGATCTGGATTCTGAAAAGTTAATAAAATTCATGAAATAAAATGTTAACACCCAAATAATTTTTGACTTAATAGCCTATAAATATCTGTAAACTTAACAATTCTCAAATTCTCTGAGGATTCTTTATACCACATTCAAGCATCCAATGTTAAAGAATGGAAATGTTGTTGAGACTTCACAAGTAAAGTTGTCTCTGGCAACTCCACAATAGGGTCTACTGGCCATTTATTTCAATGGTAGTGGAATTACACACAGAATGTCAGATCAAAAACTGACTCTTGCTCACTTTGATTTAATTGGATCTGCTCCACTGACTTTAAAAGGAGTCAGTGATGACTGTATGGAAGCTCATAAACATAATACATTTAGCAGTTTTAATTCTTGTATAAAATGTAACTGTTACTATAATAAAGGAATGACATACCAGGGTGCTGGCCAGAGACTGTTCCTTATTTTTTGGCCCCAGACACATGACAGGAGTCAGGGCTAAAGGGTCTGCCTCAGTCATGTAAAAGAGGTTATTGTCAGCTGACTCTAGAATTTACTTTTATTACAGGGATATTCTGTTCAATGTATTTGCTAAAGAATTAACATTGATGTAGTATGTGTTTCTGTGGTAAACATGAATTTGCTGCAGCCTCATTCTCTCTTTTATTCCAAATTCTCCATTTTAATGCTTTATTTTCCTGATAAAATTTGTCAGCAGCCAATGTTCCCTCTAAGGGGAGAGGGCAGCTGAGCAACTCCGGTTGCTCGCTGCGCCCCCCCCCCACGGGGCCCGCTGCGCAGCCCCTCCCCCCGCTCCTGACAGCCCCCCCGCTGCTCCCGCACAGCCCCCCCGCTCCCGCTCGGCCCCCCCCTCCTGGCAGCCCGCCTGCTCCCGCTCGCCCCCCCTGCTCCTGACAGGTCCCCCCTCCCGCTCGCTCCCCCTTCCTGACAGCCCCCCGTTCGCCCCCCTGCTCCCGCTCGGCCCCCCCCCACTTACCTTGGGGCTGGACTGGAGCCAGAGGGCCCAGCCATAACTCCCGGGCCAGAGGAGCTCTACAGAGCATGCCCAGATTTTGAGGGCATGCTCCGTTGGAGCTTCTCTGCGCGGGAGTTTTCAAAACTCCCAGCCCCAGAGGAGTTCTGTGGAGGCTGCCGGCAGTGTGCTCGGCTGTGGCGGGCTGCGCCACAGTGCGCCAGCGCAGCTTAGAGGGAACATTGTCAGCAGCTATAGTTTTTGCCACAAAGCCCAAAACAATCATCCAAATAATGTGTTTCAAAGAAAGCTTGAAGATGATTCAGTATAGATTTATTTAAATAATTTTCAAGTCATATTTGCAATTGTTATAATTTAAAAATGTGTTAGCTACAGAGGCAAAAAATCATCCAGTTTTAGATATACAGCACATTTCTTTCAATATACACATAATTACAATTTCAACAACAGTTTAAAAAGATAATAAGACCATAAATGACATTTACTAATCATGCTGAGGCAATTCTCAAGTGCTTTATAGTCCGTACAGTCATAGTGACTTCTCTGAAGGTGAGCAGGTGTATGTGTAGATGAGAGAAAATCTGGTCTGTCAAACTTTGCCTAGCATCATGACTGGTATGATAGGATGTTCAAAAGAAACTACTTGGAAGAGATTTTAATTACATTAAAAGGTAAGAGAGCTCTTATAAAGGAAAAACAAAAGCAGGGGGTGAAAATCAGTTGCTTAGGGTTCCTGTGGGATCTTTATATATATAAAGGTGACTGGATGGCATAGTGGTTAAGAGTGCTGTAGTAATTAAGGGTGATGCCCTTTGATACAGGAGATGGGGGTTCAAATCTGGGTACCTCCCTACCTTTCCAGTAGGGGTCCTTGGGCAAAAGACCCCCTAATGCCTCGCTTGCCTACCTTGAATATGAGAGTGACATGAACTAGGAGAGTCATGCTGGCTCAGATGTCACCTGGATTAACAAGGTATGTGCCAGGTGTTGGGGAACCAGGACAATCTGATGATAAGTGGGGTACTGGAACAACCCATACATGGATGAGACAAGAGAACCTGGAATTGATGGAATGCTACTACAACCATAGACCTAAGGAGAGGGGATATATGAAATGTATGAGGGAACTATGGATGGACAAAAGACCTACATCCACACTAACTGAGAAACAGCTAGTTACCCAAGGCTTCAACATAGTAAAGAGGCAGCTGCTCTTACAACTTGAGATAAATCAACTCTACGTTACATGCTGGACGCAAGAAGAAGACCTGGAAGAACAGCTAGATGTGCACCCAACACCTGAACTTCACTGCCCCCCCCCTTACAGTGCACAGCAGCTGATAGAAGGCATAAGATCATGGATAAACTAACTACAGTCAACCCTCAAGACTGATTACCAAGACTCGGTGGAGAAGTACCATCAGCTAGTATGCTAGAAGATGCCAATAGAGCCATAATAACAATTCCTACTACCACCATAACTCAAACCAATGAACTGGTATACGCTACAGCCTCTGTAATCCTGGAGATGCTTGGCTACACAAACAGGAAGAACAGCAGTACATAACCCCCCTGGAAAATGAGGTTGGAGGATAAGATCAAGGCAACTCGGAGAGAAGTTAGTCAGCAGGTGGAAGTACAGAAGGGTGTAGAGGTTAAGGATAAGACTCAGCTACTGAAAAAATACAAGGGCCTGACTCCATCTGAAGCCCTAGAGACTGCTAAACAAAGGCTCACAGCACTGGCTACCAGCCTAAGGAGATACACTAGAGAAGCAGAGGCCAAAAAGATAAATGCCCTGTTCTCCAAAGAACCATCCAAGGTGTACTCCCAACTGCAGTGCAACAGCACAATAACAGCAGAGCCACCAACAGCAGAAACTGAACAGTACTGGAAGAACATCTGGGAGAAAGAGAAGACTCATAACACCAGTGCAAAGTGGCTGCAGGACTTGAGAACAGACCACAGCAATCTCCCAGTACAGGAACCAGTCACCATCACAGTAGCAGACATCCAACAGCGGGTCAAGAACATGAAGAACTGGACAGCACCTGGCCTGGACATGATGCACACCTACTGGCTAAAGAAACTAACAGCAGTACATGAACGCCTAGCAGCACAGATGAACCAGCTGCTAGCAGCAGGCTCTCACCCAGACTGGCTAACACAATGAAGGACAGTGCTGATCATGAAAGACCCCCACAAGGGAACAGCACCATCCAGCTACCAGCCAATAACCTGCCTCCCCACAACATGGGAAGTCCTATCAGGCATCATAGCCACCAAGCTACAGGACCACATGGGCCAGTACATGAGCACAGCTCAGAAGGGCATTGGGAACAACACCAGAGGCTCAAAACACCAGTTGCTCATAGATAGAGTAGTCGCCCAAGACTCAAGGTCTAGACAGACCAAGCTGAGCACAGCCTGGATTGACTACAGGAAAGTCTATGACTCAATGCCGCACACATGGATCTGTGAATGTCTGGCACTATACAAAGTCAACAGAACACTAAGGACCTTCCTCAAGAACTCAATGGGACTGTGGAAGACAACACTGGAAGTCAACTCAAGACAGCTTGCACAACTCAAGACAACTCAAGACAACCTATACCAAGGTGATGTGCTGTCCCCGCTGCTGTTTTGCATTGGCTTGAACCCCCTCAGCCAGATAATCACAAGGACTGGATACGGATACAAGATCAAGAGTGGAACTACCATTAGCCACCTCCTCTACATGGATGACATCAAGCTGTATGCTAAGAATGAACGAGACATTGACTTGCTAATCCACCTGACACGGATCTACAGTGAGGATATTGGGATGTCATTCGGACTGGAGAAGTGTGGCCGGATGGTAGTAAAGAGACCGAAGGTAGTCAAGACTGATGGGGTGGAACTACCAGCAGGCCACATAGCAGACATACAGACCAGCTACAAGTACCTTGGCAGCCCACAGTCGCGTGGGAACCACGATGAGGAGGCAAGGAAGACAGCAACATCCAAGTACCACCAAAGGATAAGAAAGGTCCTCAAGAGCCAGTTCAATGGGAGGAACAAGATCCATGCCATCGACTGGTACGCCCTGCCAGTCATGAGATACCCTGCCAGTATAGTGAGCTGGCCAAAGGAGGACATGGAGGCTGCCGATGTGAAGACCCGGAAGCTCCTCACAATGTACGGAGGTTTCCACTCCAAATCCAACACCCATAGACTGCACACCAGCCGGAAAGAAGGTGGGTGGGGTTTGGTGAGTGTCAAAGCCACTGTCCTGGATGAAACCCAGAGCATCCAGGAGTACATCAGTAAGATGGCACCCAAAGATGAGCTGCTGAAAGAATGCCTGAGGCAGCAGCAGACATGGGAGGAAGATCAAGCAGAAGAAGTGCCATGGCAAGACAAGACCCTGCATGGGATGTACCATCGACAGCTAGCAGAGGTGGCTGACATTGGGAAGTCCTACCAGTGGCTGGAAAGGGCTGGACTAAAAGACAGCACTGAGGCACTGATCATAGCAGCATAAGAACAGGCACTGAGCACCAGATCCATTGAAGCAGGGGTCTACCACACTAGACAGGACCCAAGGTGCAGACTGTGCAGAGAGGCCTCAGAGACAGTCCAACACATAGTGGCAGGATGTAAGATGCAGGCAGGAACAGCATACACTGAACGGCACAACCAAGTAGCTGGCATTGTGTACAGGAACATCTGCACAGTGTATGGGCTAGACCCTCCCAAGACCAGATGGGAGATCCCACAGAAGGTCGTGGAGAATAACAGGGCTAAGATTCTGTGGGACTTCCAGATCCATACGGACAGGCAGGTACTGGCCAATCAACCAGACATCGTGGTAATAGACAAGGACCAGAAGACAGCGGTACTGATAGATGTAGCAGTGCCAAGTGACAGCAACATCAGGAAGAAGGAGTATGAGAAGCTGGAGAAGTACCAGGGCCTGAAAGAGGAACTAGAACGGATGTGGAAAGTGAAAGCCAAAGTGGTCCCAGTGGTGGTAGGAGCACTCGGGGCTGTGACTCCTAAGCTGGGAGAGTGGCTCCAACAGATCCCAGGAACAACATCAGAGCTCTCTGTCCAGAAGAGTGCAGTGCTAGGAACAGCTAAGATACTGCGCAGAACCCTCAAACTCCCAGGCCTCTGGTAGAGGCCCCGAGGTTGAGGAAGACACATACCACCCATAGGGATGAGAGGGGAATTTTTCTTATATATATAATCTTTCCATTTTGCAAAGCATCACTTTTCATTTATAGTTACAGTGTTTTTTCACACTACATCCATGATGTCTAGGGAGGCTGTAAAAGCACTCCTCTGCAGTGCTTATATAGCTTTAATTATCAATTTTCTGGTCCCTCCCTAATCAGCTATATGTCCATTATAGTTATGTTCCATGAATTTTTACTGCCTGACTCCCTTTATTGATGCTTTTTTTGAAACAAACACTGCAAATCAGCTGTTTCCTCCTTCTTTCTCATCTAGGTAGCCAAATGCAATTTGACTTTCAGGACAAGGCTGGGAATATGCTGCTTAAAGGTTCCATTCAAATTCATTTCAACTATTCCATAGGAATTGTGGTGGTAGAGCAGGGGAGAAATGTTTTTGAGATGAAGTGGCTATGATTTCTTCCTCTCCTCTGAGGAAAAGTTGTTTAAAGTCTAACACATTTGAAACATATCTGCACCAGTCTTCAGATAAAACAGAAGAGATAGCTGGGTAAGTAAACAGGAACATGAGGGAGAGTTGAAAAACATTAGAGCTTTTAGTACTGTTTAACAACCCAGCCCATTTTTATTATTTTCCCCGAACAACTACTCCCACTGAAAGCTTATTATTTTAAATCCATAATTGCAGTTAGAAAATTATCTACTAGATGGAATTTTAAATGAAATTCATTACCTGCTATTTATTAATATTCTGATGTCTGCATCATATTCCATTTACATATCTTTCAGCACTTGCTTTATGTATGATAAGGAAACATATTATGTTAATATTACAGAAAAACATCAGAGAGTACAACAAAGAATGTTGCAATGGACCAAACTACCTTGTGGGTCGAACTCAGATAACAACAATAAAATAGTTATATATTTGTTACATCATGAATAAATCACAGGCAATTCATAGGCTTCTGCTGCCTTTACTGTGACTTCTAGATTTTTCTTAACTGACTCAGCTGTAAATTAATGTCAATATACATTGTACTTAACTTCCAGACTTTGAGATCTCTATGTGCTTTCATGCTAATGTTCTTGAATGGTGGTTTTGGCTCACTAGGGCCATATGGCTTTCATTTCTCAGCACACAAGCAATGCATCAGCATGCTACAAAACCTGCCACTTGTCCTGGTTCTATGCCAAAGCTCCTGTTTATTATTAAAAAAAAAAAACAAGGAATCCTGTGGCACTTAAAGATTAACAGATTTATTTTTTGCATGAGCTTTCCTGGGAGAAAATCCCACTTTGTCAGATGCTTCAAAGATGGGGGAGCTTACACTTCTTTTCTCCCTCGAAAGCTCATGCGAAAAATAAATCTGTTAGTCTTTAAGTGCCACAGGACTCTTTGTTTCTGGACTAGACTAACGCAGCTGTCCCTTTGGAATTCCTCTTCATTATGCAACCAAATCAGCTCGAAAGAAAAACATGGCCCCACTCTTTCAAAACCCCAGAATAGCTGTATATCCAAATGCATAGGTCAGGGATAGTCAAACTCTGGCTCATATGCTAAACATGGCTCTTTTATAGTTAAAGTTCAGCTTGTAGAGCCTCCATGTTCCCCCCATTCCAGACCAACCAGATTGGGGTGTAGGTCTCGGCACTTCTGCTCTGCAGCAGGGTGATAGGACTAGATGATTCTGCCCAGCAGGGAATGGGACATCAGGGTAAGGTCTGTAACTCTGATCACCTCAGAATAGGCTATGGTTTGGAGACGTGTGGAAGGAATAAAATTCTGTGAACTGGATTATTGCTTCTGTGCAATAATCCAGTGGGCAGAGATTAAGAGAGAAGTTCCCTTTGTGGAGTTTCTTTTTCGATGAATCTAACATCTTCCAGGGTTGTCTTTGAAGAAATCCTATGTTGTTACACTGTCTATGGAGTCACTGCAACTCCTCATGGCCACAGGTTCCTTTTGGGAAGCTTCTGAAATGGATATTTTCACCATACAATAAACTATGTGGAAAACACAGTACCAGGCTTTCCAATGTAATCTCTGAGACCAGAGGGAGGACAATGTGTACCCTTCCTTACCTGCCATCCTAGTCTCCAGTCCTTCCCCATTGTCCCTCCATTTCTTCTGCCAGAGAACCCTCCATGGCATATGAAAATGATGCTGATGAAGTGGTTATTGACTATTCCACCCCCAACTAGCTTCCACTTTTACGTGATCTGACTCTTTGCAAACTATCTGGGAATATGAAATGAATTGTTACTGAACACTGGTACACTTTAATGCTATTCTGAATAATAGCACTTTGCTACAGGCAAAAAGCTCCTCAGGGTCCATGGGTGAGAAATCTAAAAATGTTCCTGTGGTGTCTAAGCAGCATGTGTCATTTTCACTATACACTGCAAGAAGCTTAGGAAAGTATGTGGGTCATCTTCATACTGCATAGTATCTTCTTACAGATTTGGTTAAATGTGTTGGACTGCAGTACACTGCATCTTTCTTAGAAGGCTTGTTTTGTCTCTTTGGTGTGGGTTTGTAACCATTCATGTTGCTTGTTTTTCAGACAATATTTTTTTCTTTGTGGAAAAACATATCTGCATTTTGTAATAAATCACTGAAAATCATAGCAGTTTCAACAACCCAGGTTTGTTCTTTGATGGACATTTCCCTAAAACAAGAATCTCAGTGTACACATCTCCCCAGTTCAGAAAAGAATGGATTGACTTGCTTCTGTGGCACGATTTATCACTACTTCTGTATTATAAGATGTGGGCTTGGGCCAGGAAAGGGTGTGTAAACAGTTAGCCATCATGGGGCTTGGGAAGCTCTGGCCAGGGTGAGACTTTGAAAGCCTGGTTCCAATGGATTCTTTCCACCAAGAACCTGATGCCAAAGTGGTGAAGGATTTCAAAGCCCATTTCCAGTCAGGGCAGGACTGCAGCAGATGCTTGAGATGTTTCCAAATAGGATATATGAGAGGGAATCTCTGTCAAACTGATCTCCACCAGAGTTCCTCCCAAGTCCTTTATTCTTTGAAGAGAATGGACCATTTCCTTTTTAACTACATTCCATCATGATTTTTATTATTGTTATAGAAACTGATAAAAAGAAAATGAAAGTGACAGATTATCATAATTTCTGAATGGAGACTACATATATTTTTTGTTTGGCCAGAGCAATTGTATTTTACAGTATCTCTCTCTCTCTCTCTCTCTCTCTCTCTCTCTCTCTCTCTCTCACACACACACACACACACACACACACACACACACACACACACAAAGGCTCACCCTGTAGCAGAGTGAAGTGGGTAAGCCCCTCTGTGCCTTTGCAAGCCCCGCCTCCACCAAACCCAGGGCCATCAAGCCCAGAATAAGTTGACCAAGGTAGCCTCAGCTGCAGGGAGAGGGATAATAGCTTGAGGTGTTGGTTTACCCAAGCCAGCAGTGAGCTTAATGGGGTAAGTGGGAACAGCTGTTCCCTTCATTGGAGGCAACATATAAGCAATCATGGGGTGGGGGGGGGGTTCAGAGGGGGAGCAGCAAGGAGGGTAGGGACTTGACTGCATAGTTTGATTCCTGATCAGAATGGGTGAACAGCCTATAAACTCAGACTAAGTGGGTCTCACATGGGAGTGGGAACAGTATCAGAGCACTGTCAATAAACCAGCGTGGGTAATTACTGAAGAGCAGGGAGACCATTCAGAGGACCTTGAAGGAGAGGGAACTGGTAGTGATCTGCTACATACCAACCTCCTTTTGCTCCATCTTTACATATAGATGAAGAAAAATGATATCACAGACTCTGTAGATCAATTGTTTAGTAGTTATTGATTGCTAATTTCCAATTAGTGCTAATTTCTTGAGCTGGAAATTGCGGTCCCAGAATCAGGCAAAACAAAATTAAGGTTACAGAGTTAACTGTCTCATTTGAAGCACTCATGTACACAACAAAGATCCTCACTCTAAGGGAAAAGCAAAACTAAAAGCAATTTATTAACACAATTAGTGAAGACAAAAGCTTGAGACCATGTGAAAAATAACAAAAATACAGAGTTATGATGATATCTGATACCATTACTCATATATAGTCATATAGTCATGCCCTTCCTTGGGTAGCTGGTAGAGAAAGCTGAAGACTCTGTCCTCTCTGTAACATTCAGATGCAGATCAGTCAGTGATCACCCCCTTTATTTGGTGGTCTGGGATATTATAAGATTGAGGACTGCCATGAACATTCATTCAAATGCCCAGCCTCCTTTTTCCATATTTAACTTTCTCACTCTAATAATATTTGGGTGCTGTAGTGGAACAGGGTGAATAAACCCCTCAAGAGCTCTCTAATCCCTGGCAAAAGGGCTTGAGCAAGTTCTGGATAATTAGGACTGAGCCAGAGCCTGGGCTGGTGCAGCAAGAGGGAACAGCTGGGGACCTGGCTCAGCAGAGGATATAAGCCTGAGTAGAAACCAGAGTCAGGAAGGTATGGTCAAGAGATACTGGATGTGTGTCTATCTGCTGGCCTCAAGGAATAGCAGAGCTCTGGTGAGATTCACTGGGGATACTATAAACAAAGAGCACAGGTGATGGTGACTAAAGTGACTGGTGAGTCATCTGTGGAGTTCTGGATACTGGGGGAGAAGGACCTGATGTGCAAGAGGAAAGCAGGAAGGGCTGACCTGTTACACATGTCTTTCATGCTTAGTCCGTTAATGGATTTTGCTTCTTACCATGTATGTCAAATCATTGCCAGGGCAAATGTGTGGTGTTTCACCAACAGTCAGATTTTTTTATTTTTATTGTTTTCCTTTCAGCACTGCTATAGGAAGGTGAACGTCATATGGAATTGTAAATGCTATTTTTTCCACTGTGTCCTGTTGTCATTTTTCTGCTACCAATATTTCCAATTATTCTATGCCACAAGGATGTGGAGAAAGTGCAACAACCATTTGAAGGGGAAAATACAGCAATGTTGGTATTCAGAAGTAAATATCTAGGATGAACAGAATAGTCATGCTTTATACAGATATAACCCTTCTGCCAGGTCTGGCTGGGAGAACGAGGGCCAGGTTCTATACCTGGGAGTTTCCCAATAATGTAGCACCACCAACTGGCTCAAACCCCCACCCAAATTTCTGGGAAATCCTGCACTGTTCCCTGAGCACCACAAAGGGGTAAGGCTTCCCACTCACAAGCACTAGTCTGAGTGTAGTAAACAGAATTTTTAATAGTAATAAAAGTGTGTAAAAAGGCCAAATAACAGAAATCACTGATGATCTAGCAAATCAGTACAGAGCACAGTTTCCAACAACCCACACTGCATAACAGAACATACAAAACTTAATGGCAAAACCAGCACTGATCTGGGGAATCAGTGCTAACTAGGCTCCCAATCAACCTGAGATTACATAGGGAGTGTCTTTCATATCAACTGTCTGTCGGCACAATCTGCTTGTCATTCACTCCATCCAATAGCACCATCCCTTGGCTCTGCCCACTATCCACCAGCTCTGCCCATTGGTCACTCACACAACCCAGCTCACACTGGCCTCTCATATCATTTGCCAGCATTATCCATCAGTCACTCAGACAGCCCAGCTCACTACTCTCACCATTCACCAGCTCCACCCACTGGTCACTCACACTGCTCACTGTCTGCTGGCTTCTTCATCTGCTGCTCCCTTTCAATGATTTTAGCTCAGAGAGAGGATTTTGTCTATCTCTAGTGACATTAGCAAAAAGAGAGTTTGCTTCTCCCACTAGTAATATCAGCTCTTAACTTTAAGTAGCTACAACAGCTGCTTCTATTTAAATGACAAATGCCTTAAAATAAGTCTAGCCAGAGCTATCATTAGGCAAGGGGGAAGTCCAAAATAGCCTCAAACCCTTGCACCCTTATTTTCCATTTCTTTTTAGCTGAAGCGTGTGGTCGCCTGGTATACAAATGTCTTTTTAACTAAGGGTAACTTTTACCCTTTAAGTAACCCATACATATTTGAAACAAACAGAGAACAGCAATTCACAAAAAGACAGTATTTCATATTTCCCTTCAGTAGAATTACAGATATTGACAGATTTGTGATCAGATTAACCCCAAATACCATTACCCGCTATGCCCTGCACCCAGTATGTTAATACCTAATTGTGCTCTTTGTGTTCATGCTAATACAGGACCCATCATTGGCCCCTTTAGAAGCTGTTATGTACAGCTTGTAAGCCTGATGTACACAGATGAAAATGTCAAAGTACACCATGCAAGTGGCATTCTTACCCAGCTACACCAAAAGGGAACCTGCTTTTTTCAAAGATGGGAGCCTACATTCCAATATTATGGGAGACTCCTTGTTTCTAGTCACGTTTCCCTCAGGACGCTTTGCAATGCTAATGTAAATGGGATGGTATTTGGGGCTGCTGTGTGTTACTGTAAGAGTCAGAGATGCTGTCTTGTTTGGAGAGGACTTATGATGTTAACTCAATGCTGTTGGCATGTCAGTATGTATTCTCATACATCATCTTATATTTTATTTTATTTTGACTTGTTTTTTCCATTGTTAAGAAAAATAATATATATTAAAATCCAGTGACTTAGCTAAACTTTAACTTATTTTACATATCTTTGATTTTCCTGTCAACCTTGGGCCCCATCCTTCCCCTGCAAAGTAAATTGTATTGACCCCTTTGAGCTCTAAGCCTTGCCCATCGTCGGAGATTGTGAATTTCATATATGTAAAGACATTTATTTAGCCTTGGGGTACATGAACATAATGGCCTTATGACATCACTTTGAGCTCATCAAAGAATTTCCAGAAGGAAGCAATGAGATTAATGTGCTGGTGGATACATCAGACACATCTTTTGACATTAAAACTCATCCTGTGCCAATGTTTGATATATCCAGAGTTTCTTCCTGTCCAGAGGAAATGTTGTATGGGGTACAAATTGGCACTTGCTTCCTTTTTTTGTTCACAGTATAGTGGTCAAAAATTACTGTTCAGGAGAGTCAGACCAGTGGTTATGTCCTGATGCACCATTGTTGTATCAGTGAAACAACGTAGCAGCAACAAAGCACAGCAAAACAGATGCTAGGAGTTCAGAGCCTGCAGTGAAGCAATTATGTTTTATTGATATCAGCTTAGCCTGATTAATTTTTGCTTTACATTTGTTTAGCATGTATTGAAGAAAACATAAGTATACTTGTGTTCAATGATTTACTGACTTTGCTGCAAATAAAGTCCTTCATTTTCTTTGTGGTATATCATAATTTATCATCTTACGTGGCTCACACTTAAGGCATAGTATCATTAACTGACTGATTCTAAATGGATCCAAAACACCATCCTATGTATGGATCTGTATAGAGCTAGCATTCAGTAACTCTCCCTTGGGAGTCAGTGTTTATTAGTCTGAAAGAATATTAATGATGAGGTTGCTCCATGTTCTGGCTGAACTTAAGACATGTCAGTAGATGGCACTGTGTCTGTCAGTCTTTACATTTATTGCCCATGTCACATTTCATTGTGATTCATAAATATTCAGCTAGTATTCAGTGTATGATGTGCATATATTAAAATCAAATTAAAATATGTTGCTTAAAACAACAACAACAAAAAGGAATTAATGATTTGCTACTAACTCTAAGAAGGTTACAAATATTTGTCTTATTTTGTAATATTACAGTTATTCCAAATAGCATAACAGTAACACAAATTCAATGGAAATGTGTTGAAGTATCTGTAATAAATGAAAATTTACAATTGTTTTTTAACCACATATTGGAATATTAAAAATTGATTGATATCCTGTTAAAGAATTAAATCTGGTATATTCCATTCTTCCATATTTTTCTATCTAGTTTGATTTTACTTATGAGCTGTCTATTGTTCAGGTGACTTTAAATAATTTTAACCTTTTCTTAGTACTAGCATTTCCAGTTATGAGAGAAGGAGGAATAAAAGACAGTTCTTAGAAATGAGTGCTTGTATGCTTTGCCATGTGAAGCTAATTTAAAACCCACTATAATCAGTGGACGGATTCTCAATCACTTCAATGGACTTTGGATCTTGCTGTGTATAAGTGACAGAGTCCTTTCTACTTACCCAAGTCTGGACACCTCACATACATGGTTCATCTGCTTCTTTTAAGATCAAAGAACCAGAATTCTCATTGCCAGCTCTTCTCCAGATCATGCCCACTGAACTCACTCCTTGAATCCAGCTCCAGAATTGTTCCCCTTCAGCATTGTAGTCTGGCCTATTCCAAGTGGCCTCTTTGGTCTATACCATAAACTTTGCACCTGCACGTCTTGGAAGCTGCATTGAACCTTAATTCCTAATAACAGAAACCTCAGCTACACTGCAGTATGTTTGAACACAAAATCTAAGCAATTTAGAAAACATTGTACTGAAGAGTCTGTCTCAGTCAAATCATCACCACTCACAATATAAAGTACTGGGCAAATCTAATATATCATCTCATTGGAAAAGAAAGCAAGAAATCAGAGAGAGCGGTGGACTTGTGCACTTTAGGAAGAAATGAATCAACTTTTTCTTTATTTTAGAAAAAATGCACTGTAAAGGGAAGATTGGCCACCAAACCAGGAGCTCATTCACCGCCTAAAACCAATGTTTGGGAGCATGTTATTTAGAGAGCATCCCTATATTTGGGATGATTCAGTCAGTCTAATCAGGACTTGATAAGAAATTGTGGTATGGAGGTCCTTGCTTCAGGAAATACTTGTCACAGCAAGAAGGCTACATATAGAACATTCTGTATAGCAGATTAAAAGTCTCAGTGAGAACAAATATAATGATAGCTTGCCCATAGATTGAAGAGCCTGGGGCTAAGCCATCTCTGAGAACAAGCTGAGGCCTATTAGAGAGAAATCAAATGATTCCAATGTGAAAAGCAACAGTAAGCTGGGTGATAGCATTGAGAGAGCAACTGAGGTTAGCAGAGATAGGAAGCCTTGATGCTTAGGAAATAGGCATCAAAGAAGCTCAGATCTGTGGAAGCAACAGCTAGGTGGAGCAAGTCCGGCTCCTTCAGACCCCTAACTGGGTAAAGCCTGTGGATGGGGGTTAAAGAAAGGGAAATGAATTGAAAGAAATATGTTTGTTCTGGACTCTCAAATTCTGTATTTTGCCAAACTCTTCTGCCAGCCTGAGGAGAACTGATCATAAGTGAAGTAAAGGTTTCAGTTTAGAAGATCACTAGAAGCTGGATTAGAATTAATTCTAATGGCATTCTTCTCCTCAGAATATGTGTGGAGGATGATCTTCTTACCACAAATGCTATCTTTAGACAGACAGACAAAGGTAAGACCATGTTGAAATACCCATGTTTTGAACAGTGGCAGCATCTTGACTATGTTGTCATCAGAGCCCAGGATCATACAGTTGTCCATGCTACATGAGCCAGAAGAAATACTAATGAGTGCTGAACAGCCTGTCATTGAATCAGAGAAATTATGAACATGCACTTTGCATCATAACATCATGAGCTATGGAAAAGAATGTGGAAGAGATTTAACATCAGATCACTTAAAAATCATGCTGGTCGCAAGACTCTTCACCACTGTCTCATTGAGGGGCTTTCTGACCTACCTAGCAACATCAGTGACATCCTCATAGACTGTAAGGTCAGAAGGAAGCAATATGATCATTTAGTTTGACCTTCTGCACAACACAGGCCATGAAACCTCACCCACCCACTCCTGTAATAGACCTCTTATTTATGACTGAGACAGTAAAGTCCTCAAAGCCAAACACAATGGCTGTGTCTACACTGCGAGGGGACCCTGGAAGTCGACTTAACAAGATTGACTTTACATCAACCTTGTTAAGTCAAACTCAGGGTATGTCTGCGTAGACAGAGCACAGATGTATGCAGCATGCCCTCCTCCTACCCCGCCCCCTAGTCTGTATTCCTGCATCCAGCCCCTCTCCACAAGGGCCAGCAAAGAGAGGCTAGGAGTCTGACCTGGCTCCCACACCCTCTTTACTGGCAGTGAGGGGTTCTGGCTTCTGCCAGGGCTGACAAGTGGGGGGGCACATTTGCCCCCCAAACACACTTATCAGGGCAGGAGGCTCCCCAGCCTGGTCAATTTCACACCTGTGAAATTGACCAGGTTGCAGAGCTGCCTGCCAGCAGCGTAGGTCCCAACATCGCCCCGGCTGTCTCCATCCAGCCAGGGGTGCAGGTCCCAACATCACCCCTGGCTGGCTGCAGGCAGGCAATGTTGGGACCCGCACCTCTGGCTGTGTGCAGGCAGCCAGGGCGATGTCTGGACCCGCGCCCCTGGCTGCTTGCAGTCAGGGGCTGGCAGCCAATCTGACCCCAGCTCCTCACTGCAGAGCTGGAGCCAGATTGGGCCCCCTGGCCTAATCAGGCCCTAGCCCGATCATGCTGAGGGGCAGGAAGGGGGGAGGGGCCTGCCCTGTAAAGTCGGCTTAAAAGCCTAAGCCAAATTACAGGGCAAGAGTTATTAATTTCAAAAGGGATAGCCGTGTTAGTCTAGTCCAGTAAAAAACAACAAGGAGTTGTGTGGCACTTTAAGACTAACAGATTTATTTTTTGCATGAGCTTTTGTGGGAGAAGATCCTACTTCCTCAGATGCTTTGAAGAAGCACCTGTGTAAGTCGACTTAATGATTTCTAAATATAGACAGGCTTTATTTAAGTCAACCTAAGGGCCCATAAGTCGACTTAAAGTCCCAGTGTAGACATACCCAATGGGAGGAATTTAAGACTATTATTTACAAGGCATATGCTGGACCTATTTCACTGTCTGCTGTTAGGACTGATTTGATGATAACAACAAGGGAATCCTAGCTCTCTTTCATCAGAAGAGAAGAGAATTTTTCACTCATCAAAATGAAACCTCTATTCAGAAAAAATGAGACACTTATTAGCTTAAAGTTCTAGTTCAAAGGAAGTTGTGTGACATCAAGAATCAATGTTGGTACACAAAGGCCATGAGAATCAGAGTTTCACTGATCAACATGACTTGAGAAGTATGTTTCAAGCAACTAACATTAATTATTGCCCAAGTTCAAACAGCATAATCCATTTGACATCCCAGGACAGGTTCACCTTTCTTAAGGACAATGTACCCCTCATGCAATGTTGGAAGAAACACTGTGAGACTCTGAACTGTGACTCTCAAGTCTCAGCTGTCACCATCAAGTCCACTCCTCAGCATCCAGTAATAGAACTTCTTGTTTTTGTTTTTGTTTTTCCACCCTCTCTATCTTCTGAAGAAGTTTGGAAAGCCATCACTCAGACTAACTACAAAAAGGTGCCAGGCCCAGATGGTATCTCCATGGAAGTCTTCAAAGCTGATGGAATAGCACTTATGCAACTACTTCATCAACTTCTTTTTAGAATTCGGTTTAATGAGGAAATTCCATCTGACCTAAAGATTGACAATATTGTGATCATTTTTAAGGAAGGAGACAAGTCAGTGTGTGGGAATTATTGAGGTATTGCCCTCATTTCCATTGCTGATAAGATTCTTGTTTGTATCTTTTTCTTTTTTAATTGTCTTCTTCTTGCTGAAGATGTCCTTCTAGAAACCCAGCGAGTTTCATACCATTTCAGGGCACAATCAACATGATTTTTGTTGCAAGATAGCTCTTAGACAAGAGTGGAGAACTATGCCAGGCATTTGTATATGGAATGTATTGACCTAAATAAGATCTTATTCCATCAATTTTGAAGCATTATGGAAAGTGCTGTCTAAGTTTTGTTATCCACTGAAGCTCATTCATGTTCCCAGGAGCTTCAAGATGGAATGACAGCCACCATTTTCTGTACTGGGTTGGGAACAGATCCTGTCATCATCCATACTGCTGTTAAGCAGCATTGTTTTTATTGCCTGAACCCTTTTTGCTATCCATCTTGACATAATTTTCATCCTTATTCATGACAGCTTTTCTTCTGGAATTGGGACTGAGTGTCTCGTGTATGGCCATCTCTTCAATTTACAAATTGAAACTGACTCTCCATAGCCTTTGCTTGCCACCATTGATTCTTGGTGTCATGCAGCTTCCTTTTGAACTTGAGATTTAAGCTAATACATCTTCATTCTAAAAGTAAGGTAACAAGGATGACTATTACTGAGCTTCAGTAAGCTTATGACTATGCTATCCTCCCTAGCTTGACTTGCCATTGACACTAGATATTTTTCCCCCAGGTGTCTGTCAGGGCCTGGGGCTTTTTCTGAGTACTGTGAAGACTAAGGCACCCCACCAGCCACCCCAACACAAACAAGTTCTACCTTCCTCCCAACAAATTGCCATCACAGTGAACCCACGGAAAATGCCGAACATTTCCCTTACCTTGTCAGACACTTCTCCCAGAGACCCAGTCTTTAGGAGGAGACTGACCATTGGGATCCATTGTGCCAGCATATCATTTGGAAAGTTGCTCCATCTGGTCTTTATTCACAGAGATCTCTGGATGGAAATTAAGATCCCAGCCTACAATGCAGTAGTTATTCCCACTCTTTTTTAATGGGTTTTTATCTAACTGGGTCTTAAAAGTTTCCACAGATAGAGATTCCACCACTTCCCTTGGGAACCTATTCCAGTGCTTCACCACCCTACTAGTGAGAGTTTTTCCTCATATTCAACCTAGACCTCCCCAGCTGCAGTATGAATCCATTGCTCCTTGTTCTGTCCTCTCTCACTAGTGAGAATAACTTAGGTCCCTTCTCTCTGGAGCAGCCTTTCAAGTAGTTGAAGGCTGCTATCAAATCCCTCCTCAGTCTTCTCTTCAGACTGACTAAGCCTAGTTCCTTCACTGTTGCCTAATAACTCATGGGTCCCAGCCCCCTAATCACTTTTGTCACTCTCCTCAGGACTCTTTCTATTCTGTCCACATCTTTTTTTTTTTTTTTTGAGTGTGGAGCCCAAAATTGGACACAATATTCCAGATGCAGCCTCACCAGTGCTGAGTAGAGTGGAATAATCACATCCTTCAATCTGCTGGCAACACTCCTGCTGAAGCTGCCCAATATGACAGTGAGAGAGTTCTTAAAGAGGCTTGTTTGAAGTGGAAATAGAAACAGAATGGACAAGTCTAGCATGAGAGGCTGTAAGACACCATTGCATAACCCCAAGTCAGATCCAAATTTCTTTGGTGGGGTGTGAAGGACTGGCCATAATCATAGAAAATGACATTTTTAAAGGCCAGATGTACAATTTGGCATTTAAACTTCTGCTGTTATTAGAATAAACAAGATTCTTAAATACTTCATAATGGCTATAACTTTGTAAAGGAAAATGAATAAAAATAGTACAATTTATTTAACTGTAGTAGGTCACTAAGCCTGCACGTAAGGCTTGAGGTCAGATAATAATGTCAGTCTCATTTAAATAAAATTGCTTTTAGTTTTCATGTCGGTGAAGAAAACCTTGAACAGATTGTGTCTACAACTAGCCTGAAATAATAGATCCTATTGATAAGAGTGTAATTCTTGGAGTGATAACATGGAAGTCCTGAGCTCTGAAATGATACTGCCACTATTTTACCAATAGACCTTGATGTGTATGTTTTCCTCTGTGCCACCATCCTTTGGATCTGCGCAGGTGGTGTGAGTAGGGGCTCCCACCAACAACATCCTTGTCTTGGAGACATAAAAGATAAATCCTCGCTCTCTTCTAGGGTGAGCTCCAAGCTACTTAGAGATTGGGATTTCTGGCTGAGGGAAGGGGAAACCAACCTGCCCATAAAAAGTGGTTCTGGGCCATTTAGCAAACTGCTTGAGTACAGTCTGGCTGTGCCCCAGATTGCCACAACCTAGCTCTGCAGCATACTCATAGAAAATCTACTGGATTTCAAAAGGAAGGCCAGCACTGATTTCCCTTCCAACTCATTCTTGTCATTGTTGCTCCTCCTCAGTTGTATAATAGACCATGCCTTTACTTCCTTCTTCTTTTTTTTTTTTCTTAAATAAAATTTTGTGTAGCTACTGGAATTAAAGCAATGAGTACTGGAGGGAGGAAACACTTCTTTGGCAGAGTAAGAGGGTTACTACTATGCAGGCAATATCATTAAGCTATTTTACAGTCTCAGTAAAGCAAAATTCTGTTTTCTATCTTAATTTTTTCTTGAAAACAGAATATTTCTTAGACTATTTTAGTTATATAACAAGTCAACTTTCAATTTAGTTGAATATTATAGTATTAGCTGCTCAAGTTATAGGGATGACTTTAGTTCTTAACTTCACAAAGAACTGTGCAATCACTTCAGGCGCTGTGTAAATGTTATTCAAATATCCCACACTCCAATATCATGCCACAAATTTTCAGAAGACACTTAGGCTGCGCATGCAAAAATAACTCCATAGCTAATATGGATTAAAATGCATCTTTCTGTACAACCCTGATTTCTTATTATATCCCATTCTGTGTTTTGCAGTGGTCATTTTAAAATTTGGCTTTGTACAATCATAGAAGATTTGGGTTGGAATGGGCCGCAGGAAGTCATTTAGTCTGGTTCAAACAAGGACCAAGCCCAACTAAATCACCCCAACCAGGGCTTTGAAAAACTGCATCTTAATATGTCTGCCACCTCCCTAGGTAGTTGTTCCAGTGCTTTGTTTTTCTCCTAATGAAAAAGCTTTTCTTAGTTTCCAATTTAAACCTCTCCCACTCCAACTTAAAATCATTGGTCGTTGTTCTTCATATACTACCACTGAGAACAGGCTAGCTCCATCTTCCTTGGGACTCCCCTTCAGGTTGTTAAAGGCTCTATCGAATCTCCGCTCACTTTTCTCTGCCGCAGAATAAAAAAGCTCATTTCCATTGGCCTCTCCTCATAAGTCATGTGCTCCAGCCCCTTAACCCTTTCCGTTGACCTCCCATGAACTCTTTCTAATTTATCCACATCCTTTCTCTAGAGGCGGATTCAAAACTGGATGCAGTACTCCAAATATGGCCTCACCAGTGCCAAATAGAGAGAAATATTTGCTTCCCTTGATCTTTCGGCAATACGCCTATCAGTATAGCCCAATATGCCATTAGTCTTCTTGGAAATAAGGGTTGACCATTGTCTCATATCCAGCTTTTTGTCTACTGTAACTTCTGGATCCTTTTTTCTGCTGAACTACTTCCTAGCTAGTCAGTCCCCAGTTTGTAGCATGGAATGGGATTCTTCTGCTGTGAGTTCAGGACTCTGTATTTTTCATCATCAGATTTTGTTGGTTCAGTTTAAAAATGTGTCTAGGTCAATGTTGCTCAGTGACAGGTCCCTGGGCTTGCACAAGTCCTTGAGATCTCCATGGCATAGTATAGGAAGCTGGTCCCTGGTATCCTAAAGGTTGAGAAACACTGATATAGGTTACTCTGTACCCTACACATACTCTCCAGGACATCTACCATTCCCCCAACCTAATTGCCACACATTTTCATTGTGTAAATCAGATGACAAAAAACAGGGAAAAAAGTTCAGGTCTAAATTTTCAATCGCAATAGCCTAACTCTAAATCCCAGAAGCATCTTCTAGGATCTCAAATAGAAATGGGCTCCTTTTCTGAAAGTAATGAGCACTTGTCACTCCCATTGTCTTTAGTAGGATTGTGGCCAATCAGAAGTCTTGGAAATTAACCTTTTATCAAGCATCATCTGTATGGAGTTAAGAGCTTTATTTTAAAGAGTTTAAAATGTTTTTTTTTTAAATGAGATATTATTGGTGCTTCAATAAAAGTAGCTATTTTGCTTGACCTCCATTTTTTCATTGAACTCACCCTGTCGCCTGTGCCTCTTATAGTAAAGAAATGTTATTTGTTCTTTTTCATTTTAACAATTTTTTTATTGCTTTGTATTAACTCCTTGGATATCCATTGTTACCCCACATTTTAGTTTTAATTTAAATGGTCTTTTATTTCATGCAAATCCTTCCTCCTCCAATCTTACAGGTATTTATCTTTTACATTTTATATTTCATATTTCTGTTGTGTTATGAAATAAAATGCAAACATACTTTATCAAAATAAGCTCTGACTTTTACCTTCTTTAGTTATAACTGCATTATAAAGAAAATGAACCTGAATTATTATTCCTTCTCTGTTTTGTAGTGGAAGACTCCTAGGGACTGATGTAAGGCAAAGAAATACATTGGAAACTTCAAGGCTAAAATCATGTGTCATTATTGCACAATTTATGTTACTTGCCATCTATTAGAGGAATATTTAGGTACTGATGATGCAGAAGTGGAATATTTTTCACATCTTTAATGCAATTATTTAAACTTGTTTGAAAGCTTTCAACCCACACCTCTACACTCTGCAATAGAATGCTAACAACATAGAAACTTTTGTGCTATAGGCCAGGAAATGACCCATGAAAGCAATCTGCTTTTCTTCTGTGGCATTTCATTAAATGTACAGTATTACATACTGTTTCACAGTGATGTTAGCAATTGTTTATTATGGAAGAAATACTGCCCCTTCTAACATATTTATAGAATGTTCCGGCTACTGAAATCAATGTAGTTTTGTTATATAGAGGAGGACAATGGTTGGTTTTCAGGTCCCATTTTCTGCAGGGTGTAGTACAGAGATTTATGGATACTCCTCACCAGCTACAAAAAAGGGGGGCTAGAGGAGACCAACACTGTTGTTCAGTCAGTCAATCTCCATCCATATACCAGTAAGTGTGTAATATGGGCTACAACTGTTCCTGAAGTTAGGAGGCTATAGCAGAAGCTAGCCAACATATCTGATGCTACTTTGCACAGGTACAGGATTTACCAGTCTGAAGCCAGCTGACTTGCACTTACAGCAATGTGGAGAAGTTCCTCTATTAGCCTCGTGCTCCCTCAGTTAACACGCATCTAATGATGTTTTGCACTTTTACATTTTATGCAAACATCTCAGTATTCTGAATAAACTAAAGTAGAGGGAGCTAAGCACACTTCTGGGTTAGATCCTGAGGCAATGAAAAGATTGTAAGGAATGAATAAGGTCTCTGTTAACATTATGAGGGGAGGGCAAATTCAGAAAAAAAAACCCAAACCCTTAGCTGTTTTTAAGATGGGATCTCAACAATTAAGAAACAGAATTGTATAACATGGTCGTCTGTGATGGTAGGGGACTAGAATTGATGAGCTAGGAGCTCCCTTCTAGTTCTATATTCTTAATTTTCCAAAAGGAATATATTCAGCTTGGGTGCTTGAGTGGGAGAGAGGTGAAGAGACTGATTATTCTTGATTTATAAACACTAAACTAAAAAAAGAATGTAAGATAGGGTAATGAACTATTATATGCAAACTTCTAAAACAATACACTGTTGTCTTTCAACTTGAGTGCTTCATAATGTATCTAAAGAACTGAATTCATTCCATATAATAACATGAAGATCACAATCAAAGTAAATAGTTTTAATTGTGGAATCATAGAACTAGAGGAGGGATGGCAAGGTCATTTAGTCTAGCCCCTGCCAAGCCACAGGACTTGTTGTGTCTAAACCCTCCAGGATAGATAGTTATCCAGACTCCTTTTGAGCTCCATCTGTGAAGGAGCTTCCACAACTTCCCTAGAGAGTCTGCGCCACTGTCCTACTACTCCTTGAATTAGAATAAATCTCAAGAAAAAAATTCCTAACTCTTCTATATTGTAGTTTACACCTGCTGTCTCTTGTCCTACCCTCTATGGCAAGAGAGAACAATTTTTCTTCATCTTGTTTATGGAATACTTTCAAGTATTTGGAGACTGCCCCCCCCCCCCAATCTCTCCTTCCTGAACTAAACATATTCAATTGCTTCAGACTTTGCTAATATCCTTATAATCTTCTTTGTCACCCATCTCTGGATCCTTTTTAGTTTCTCTATATCAGGGTTGGCAACCTTTGCTGGCCACCGTGCCAGCCTCACTGACCCCCCCCCATCTCTCATCAGGTGCTGGGGGCGGGCCAGCAGGTTACAGGGGCAGGGACAGGAGCTGTGTGCTCAGCAGCTCCTTTTCTCTATTGGCCCCACCCTGCAGATGCAGAGCAGGGTCAGCAGGGAACAGAACCACAGAGCGTGCCTGGCTTTTGAGGCCCCAAGCTCCACTGGCAGCATGGCCCCCAGAGAGGAGCAGCCATGGTGCCACAGATGAATAGGCATGCATGCCAGCTTTGGCATGCATGTCAGGGGTTGCAGGTCCCTGCTTTACATCCTTTCTATACATCAGTGACCAAAATTATACCTAGTTCTCCTGCTTAGGCCTAACCAGCATGGAGTAGAGCTGTACGATCACCTGCACGAGTTACATGCAGGTTCTTTTTTCTTCAGCAGTATCACAGTATTGACTTGAGTTGAGGTTTACAATCTGCAAAATCAAAATCCTTTTCATCAGTTCTGCCAAGCTGATCACCTCCCATTGTACTTTGTGGGGGGAGAGGGGCGGGAGAAGGTTGCCTTTTTTCCAAATATTTTTTTCTCTTTCCTTGCATTATTTAGCAGGAAGATTTATAAATATGCACCAAGGATTTTTTCTTGTAGCTTTTCTATTTTCTTTCCTTTTTATTAACAAACTTGTTATTAATCATATATATTTCAGTAGTGCTTAGGGATCAACCAATAATGGAGTTCCACTGAGATATGCACTGAAGCTGCTTATTATATGTTAGGTCGATGTCTATGAGCTTACAATCTAAATAGACAAGGAAAGCTGTATAATATACAAGCAGACATAATAATGTCATGTTGACATATCGCATTAGGTTTTTTTTATTAGAGAAGGAGTTAGATGAAGTCGTGTTACATATTATTTTTCAGAGTGTATTGTTGAAGGTTCAGTTCTTTTATTAATAAGATGTCAGATAACTTGGTTCATTCAGATAATAGTCAAAGATAGATCAGTACAATACAGAAAAGCAAATTCATAGCAGTCTTGAAACAGGCTTGCAACTCACATTTTCACTCTATTCCAAAAGGATGAGCTTTGTGCTATTCAGATTGATACCCTCCTGTTTACAGCTTTTGGTTCAGGATGCCTGTAGACTTAAGCCGAGAGCACCACATTCATTTACATTCATTTGACCTTGTCATCTGCTCAAGTACCTGATTCTGATTGAGAAGAAGATAAAGATCTGAAGTTTAAATACAAAATCTGGATCTCTAAGATCCTTAGTGTCATTCAGGATCTTCCAAGCTCAGACCACCTATACAATTGACTAAATCCTATTGACCTTGGGCCCAATTTCCAGACTCCAGGTAGACTCATTGAAATCAAATCACTGGGCCAATTTACTTGAGTAGGTACTGTACAGGCAGGCCCCTCATCATATTGGGTCTTGTCTTATGGAAAGAGCAGTTCTGGTGAAGTCCTAAATGCTGTCAACGCCCTGTTGTCAGCAGGAGTTTTGGGTGTCTAAAATGTTAGGAGGGAGATAGCTATATTGCAGGAACATGCTCCCTGATCCTACAGACCTTTACTTATGTCATATTTGTTTTCTTAATATCAGCAAGATTGCTTTTTAAATGTAAGGGTAAGACTTGCCCACAATGGAAATTCAGCATGTTTAAAGCCAGAAGGATTTTTCCCTCCATACCTCCCTGATGAGACAAAGGCACAATCCATGACTGAAGTAAATCCAAATGTAATTCTCAGATAAACAGGGTTTCATGATGCCTGAATTTTACCATGGCTATTTTTTTAAACAGCTTCATTGTTGATAATTTTAAGAAATATCAAAGGTTTTGTATGGTGTTTTCTGCTGCAGCTTTTCCTGATTACATCAGTAGGAGCAGACTGCACAATATGGCAGCAGTGAAGCACAAAGACAGAGATAAAAATATAAAATATTTGATCATGAATCTTCACAAAGCAAGCCATGTTTTTCACATAAAATATGTAGAATTTATGTTGCATTTATCTCTTGACTTACAAAAAGTATGAATACATTACTGCAGGGTAAGCCACCAGTGAATCAGAATATGTAAATGACTGGCTTGTAGGCAGGTATTAGAGTATGTCTGTTTTCCTAAGCATAGAATAATATTGTACCTAAAGTCAGTTTTGCAGGTATGTGAAAAGACCCATTTGCTGTACTTGTATGCATAGTCCCACTGGCAGCAGTGTCAGTATAACTGAATTTTCAATCTTCAAATTAAACATAAAATGCTAAATCCACATTAATAAAATTAAGCATAGTTTTATCAGTCAGTTGTAAGATTAAAAATTAGTTTGCTTTTCAGTACAGAATATGAAAAAAAGAATATGAAGAAACTACCACCTCCAAGGGGAAATTCTCCTCTTTGAGATCCAGTCTACAGTATAAAATGAGTCACCCTAAGTCAGTTTGGCTTTGACCTGGTTTTACGCACATCTACATTACATTTGTCTCTGTCTGACATAAGTAACCTGTTACAATGACACAGTAACACTATCTCCCTGAATGCTCAGAAGCAAAGTCAACCTACTACATCCATTAATGCAATGTGAGTATAAACATGCATTACATGTGTCAGCACTAACAGTCCTCCACCAGCTGTCCCACAATGCCCTGTCCACAGACCAGTGGTCACTCTCTCTCAGTTTCATGGGTGTGTTCACACGGCAGTTTTATTTCAAAACAACAGAGGTTGTTTTGAAATAAGAAATGCCATGTTCACATGTCATACCGTTGTTTCAAAACAACACTGTTGTTTTGAAACAACTTAAACCCCATTTGGTGACGAAACAACATTGTTTCAAAATGATTGTTTCGAAACAATCCTGTCAGAACATGTTGATTCGAAACACCGGTGACTCGTTTCAAAATAACTGTTGTCTGAACATGCTATTTTGCTTTGAGCTTTTTTCCTTAATTCAAATTAACATTTTCTTAATTCGAATTAATTTATTTCAAAATAAGGCGTTATTTCGATACAAGTTGTTTCGAAACAACTTGTATCAAAATAACCCCCTGTGTGTGAATGTAGCCCATGTGCCATGGTCACAGATATCGGAAGCCCAACCATGTGCTCACTGAAGCTCTGCAGAGTCAAGCCAGTCCTGTCAGATGAGTGCAGATGACAGTGCCAGACTTTGCAAACTTTTTTTTTAACTTTTTGTTGTATGAAAGCTCTTCTCTCTGTCTCCCCTATCCCACACTCCTCTTTCCAGTTAAAAATGGCACCCATGCCTTCCACACAGTTAAAAACCTAGGCACTGACTTTCAATTGCTCAATTAAAATATACAATTTTACAAAACAGCACCGCCTGTGAAAATGTTGGCAATATTCAACACACTTTCTCTCTATTCATACACAGGGTGGCCAGTGTCTAAACTTTCCATGCATCAGAATTCCCCCGCTTCCATTAGGCCATACGCACCACAGCATGAGCAGCAGAGTGGTGGTGTAACAAGGCACTCCAAAAGTAATATAATAATTAACATGTCTTTATGGCAATGTCCACACACAAGGGGTTGTTTCAAAATAAGTTGCTTCAAAACAAGTCGTTTCAAAATAACGCCCGTATTTCGAAACAACTTAATTCGAAATAACAAAAAAAACCTCGAAATAAGGGAAAAGCGGGAATCAAAATAGCATGTTCACACTGTGGACTTGCTATTTCACTTCAGGGGCAGGGCACCATGGGAGGTGTGGCAGCATGGCTGCCTCCCTGGGCCATGTCGGCGGCCATGTTGGTAGCCAATTCTATAAAAGCTGGCCCCAAGCTCACTTCCCTGTCCACTCTGTCTACCAGGACTCTGCAAGCGATGGACACTGCCTGGCTGCCCAGCCAGTGCCGTGCGACACAGAGACCCTCTGCCCGCCTGCAGAGTGTCCTGCTGATGTGGGACACTCTGCTCGCAGACTCAGATGGTGCCCAGCCTCTGCTCAAGGCTGTCATCCAGCAGGCCCGCAGAGCAGAGCTACTACCCCTGCCCCCTCCGTGCCTCACCAGGTCTGGGCCTGGCAGACCAGCCCAGACTGGTGGGAGCGGGTAGTGCTCTGAACCTGGGGGGGACGACCAGTGGAGGAGGAGCTTCAGAATGACCAGGGCCAGCTTCAACCTCCTGGTCACAGAACTCGTCCTGCTGCTGTGCCGAAGGGCCACCCCGATGAGGCCTGCCATCCCTGTGGACAACAGAGTGGCCCTCACCCTCTGGAAGATGGCCACTCTGGAGTCACACAGGTCTGTGGTGTACCTCTTCAGCGTCAGGAGGTCCACCACCAGCAACATCCTCATTCAGGTCACCAGGGCGATCAACCGGGTCCTGCTGCGACACTTGGTGACACAAGGGGAGCTGCAGGACACCGTTCCCAGCAAGGCCACGCTTGGCTTCCCCAGTTGTGCGGGGATCCTTGACGCGACACACATCCTCGTGCGAGCCCCAGAACACAGAGCCGCGGAGTACCAAAACTGCAACGGGTACCATTCAATCATTTTGCAGACCCTTGTGGACCACCGCAGCCTGTTCCAAAACTGTTATGTGGGATGGCCAGGGAGGGCCCATGATGCCAGGGTCCTCTGTAACTCTGCCCTGTACCAGGGCATGGAGGCGGGCACCTTCTTTCCCCCGCATAACATCAATGTTGAGGGAGTAGAGGTGCCCGTCCTCATCATGGCGGACGCGGCCTATCCCCTGCGCCCCTGGCTCATGTGGCCGTATGCAGAACCCTTCGATCCCGGGCGGCAGATCTTCAACCGCCGCCTGACCTGCTGCCGCCACGTGGTGGAGTGGGCATTTAGCCTCCTCAAGGCCCACTGGAGGTGCCTCCTCACCCGCCTCCACCTCTCAGAGAGGACAATGCTGCAGGTGATCAGTGCATGCATGACCCTGCACAACTACTGCAAGCAGCGGGGTCAGCCCATTGCAGCTGCATGGAAAGCTGAGGCAGGAATCATCGCCAGGGACTATTAGGAACCCAGATCTGTGCCCACATGGGAGCAGCCGTCACAGGGAGCCTTGTCAGTGCGCGATGCACTGATGACCACCTTCACCCAGAAGGAACTCTCAGGGCCAGGCCCGCCTTGCCCCACACCAGCCTCTCCCCCGTTCATCTACAGACAGCCCCCACCCATCCACCTGCACTGTGAACTACCCCCAAATAAAACCACTCAACACCAGGAATGCATTTCTAACTATTTATTGAACAATACAGGGGTTGGGGCAGGGAAGGGCTGGGGGGGGTATGGGATGGGGAAATGCGGGGGCAGTCTAGGGGAGGGGGCAGCAACTTGAAGGAGGAGTTAGGGGGTTTGGGGAGGGGCCAGCAACTTGGAAGGGGGAAGGGGGTGGGAGAGTCCAGGTGGCAGGAGGGAAGTCAGGCAGGGCCTGTGGGAGGGTCTGGGGGTGGTGGCATACCCCGCCCTTGCCCACAGCCACCGTGGGTCCGGGGTCACCTCCGGGGAGGGTCAGGCCGTGAACCACCTACACCTCGTCGAGGGGCCGTCTGCTCCACCAGCTGGCGGACGCTGGTGGTGATGGCCTCAACCACTGGTGGCAGGCGTTCGCTCAGGTGCTCCATGGCCTGCTCCTGGCACTCCAGGGTCACGACCACCCTGTTGTCCGCTGCTGCCGTCTACTGCAGGAGACAGAGGGCTGCATCCTGACGCTGGGCCTGCTCCCATCGCCAGGCCTGGGCAGACACCTCCATCCACTCCCCAAGCTCCTTCTGGCTCTTGAGGAGCTCTGCCCGCGACTGGGGGGCCCTCCTCCTCCTCCGGGGTGCCCTCGGGCCGAGGCGTCGGGCTGCTGGTGGTGACTGGTGAGTGGCTGGGCGACCTGCTGGAGGGAAGCAGAAAACACAGTTGGCCCCTGCCGCCTGCTGGTCCTGTCTGTATGCAGCCTGTCTGCAGCACACACCTCTGCCCTGACTGTCAGCAGGACCCAGGATCCCATGGAACATTGCCCTGGGCTAGGGCTACTGGCTCTCCAAGCCTCGAAAGGAGGTCAGTAAAGTACCAAACGTTTGGACTCACGCACGCCTCACTCTAGGGGGGTCTCCCAAGACCACTTGCCAGTGATGTGGCCTGCATGCTCTCCATCCTGCCCAAGATGCGACTGCATCTTTGACACCCAGCCCCTGTGAACCACCCCCAGGCACACAGGGGCCTGTGACCCTGGTGCCACCTGTCTCTCTGGGATCTGTGGCCAAGGGGGGGGGGGCTCTGCACCTGCTGACCCTGTGCCCAAACTGCCCCAGTGCCCAGCTCTGAACCCCCTCACTGCCCGTGACCTGCTGGACAGGCCCAGCCCTGTGTGCCTCAGCTGGCGGGGAATACTTACCCACAGGTGCTCCAGAGGTCCAGCAAGATGTCCCAGGCTCTGTGTCAGAGTCCCCAGGGGCCAGGATGGTATCAGGCCCCTGGTCCTCCATGCTGCTCTCCGCAGGGCCGGCAAACAGCTCTGGGGTGCTCAGGGTAGCCTCCGCCGCTGGTGGTGCTGAGGCCGGAGGCCCCCCAACAGAGACATCGGAGCCAGTCCCCGCTGCCTCCAGGCCCGACAAAGGGCTCTGCTGCACTCCTGTGTCCAGAGCCTCAGCAGGGAGATCGCTGGGCTCTGGACCCAGGAATGCATGGAGCTCCTCAAAGTAGGGGCAGGTGGCTGTGCTCCCTGCCCCCTGGAGCTCCCGGGCCTCCTGGGTCTGGGCATGGTCCTGCTGCAAGGACTTCACCTTGCTGCGGACCTGCTCGGTTGTCCAGGGGTGCCCCTGCTCAGACATTGCAACTGCAATGTCTAAGTAAATGTCCCGGTTCTGGTGAGTGGCCTGGAACTGGGACATGATATCTGGCCACTGCCAGATTGCAAGGAGGCAGCAAACCTCCTCTGGGGTCCACACAGGGGCCCTACATCGCCCCCCTGCACCACTGGTGCCTTATGAGGCCATGCCTGTCGAAGACCCAGGGCACACTGCCTCACAGGCACGCTCTGGCAGGAAGATCCTGTTTCCCCAGGGTGCTGTGCACCCTGGGAAAAAGGTCAGACTGTTATTTCGAAATAACGCTTGTTTCAAAATAACATGTCCAGGCATTTCAAAACAGCATGTCCCAACAGGGCTATTTCGAAACAACTCATTTCAAAATAACCATCGTTTCAAAATGGAAGGGGTTTAAGCCGTTTCGAAACGATGGCTCTTGTTTCAAAACAACGGAATCTGTTTTTTCGAAACGAGAGTACATCGTGTGGACATGTTGCTTCTTATGTCGAAACAACCTCTGTTGTTTTGAAATAAGAAGCCTGTGTGGTCATACCCTATGAGAATAATGTAAGAGAGTTCCTAGAATCATCTTTCTCTTTCCACTGTGACTATAATTCTAATGCTATGATTGCTTGTTTAAATCATCAGCCTCCATTTTGGTGGCCTTGAGACTGATGGGCCCCTTCCACACCTGCTGAACAACTGACCGTGATTGAGTGAAGAAAGAAAAAAAACAGGGAGGATATGTTTTGCTAGAGCTTCCAGTCCTCTACAGCTGCAGACTTTGAAATCAAGGATTGGAGGCTGAACTGCCTGAGAGGAGGGAGAAGGACCAATAAGTGAGTAATTGGTTCCCAAAGGAGAGACAAAAGGTGTAAGATTTTTAGATGAATTATGATCCCATAACAAGAGGCAGCATATTCAGAGCTGTGTAGGGAATCTTTATTGAAAGAGAACTGGGAGAGAGGGAACCAGACAGGCAGGTTTCCCTAGCACCTAAACCGCCCTCCCATTTATCACTATGACTACCCCTAGGTAGTCCAAAACACCACATATTCCTCCCACTCTAATGAGTTCCCCACCACCTGAAAGAGTAAAAACTAAACTAGGAGATGAGTGTAGACTGCCCTATCTCCAACAAACCCCCAAGGAATTATTCTGCTCTGTGAAGAGAGGATCACCACTAGCTAAAGATCCAGCCAATTAGGAGGCCTTCTAGCTCAAGGTGGATTATGGGGAATTTCTGGTGTGCCCACACCACAAGGTGGTATTGGTGGTGGTGCACTACAGGTACCAGGGAATAGCCAGAACCAGAGAGGATGTTGTGTCCAGTTGGTCCAGGGAGGAGGCCTGCGTGTGGCCCCAAAATTGATGTCAGGGGTGAGAAGCTTGAACCTTTTTCCCCACAGGTACTGGGGAAATTTTCAAATGCCAGAAACAATGCCCAGTGCTTCATGTTTAATTTGGGCATAGTTAGTTTCTGCCTTGGTCAGGATGTGTGAAGCAAAAACGATAGGCCTCTCTTCACCTGAAGGTATAAAATGTGACAATACAGCCCCAAATCCATAAGGGGAGGCATCACAGGCCAACTGCAAGGGCAAAGATGGATCAAAATGTGTAAGAACCCTAAGCTATGTCCACACTTACACAGTTAAATCAATTTAACTTATATCAATTTAATATAATTGATAAATTGATTTAAGTTAAATTGATTTAACAGGTCCACACCAAAAAAGCCCAAATTGAAATAGCATGTCCAGGCACAGGACTTGCTATTTCGATTCAGGAGAGCGGCACCATGGGAGGTGTGGCGACATGGCCCCCTCACTGGGCCATGCCCCCTCCCAATATATAGAAAAAGGAAAGCATCTGGGAAGGAGAAGGGCAAAAATTGTTAAATTGATTTAACAGTTAAATCAAAATAACATGTCCTCACTGTGTTATTTCAAAATAACAATTTTGATTTAACCATCATTTTGGTATATTATTAGTTTTTATTATAGCGATATAACTTTCCTTATATCAAAATGAGGTAGCTCCTCATTTCGAAATAAGGGAACATCGTGTAGACCTACCATTTTTTAAATCGAAATAACCAGCATTATTTCAATTTAAACAGTGTGTGTGGACATACCTCTAGAGTTACGAGAGCATGTTTAGCTTTGTTAAATGCAACATTACAGGTTCCAGTCCAATTCCACACTTTGTTCAGCCCAAGAAGCTCATATAAGGGTTCCAGTAGTGTCGTTAACTGTGGAATAAGCTTGCCATGATAGTTCAATAACCCAAAAAAAGAGAGAAGTTGGCTTACGCTCTGAGGGCATGGAGCATCCAGGATAGCCTTAACCTTGGCCGGAGAATTATGGAGACCATCAGCATCAATTATGTGTCCAAAATATTCAACCAAGTGCTGGGAAAATTGACATTTGTCTCTGTGAACATGTAGACCATACTCTTCCAGTCTTTGAAGAGAAGCTTCTAAGTTCGTAAGGTGTTCTTCCTCATTTTTGCCAGCGACCAAGATGTCATCCAGATAGCACTCTACTCCTGATAAGCCACTCAAAATCTGGTCCATTGCCCTCTGGAACAAAGCTGGGGCCGAAATAATTCTGAAAGGTAAACAACAGTATCTGTACAACCCCTTATGTGTTACGATTATCAACAACTCTTGAGATTTTTCTTCAACATGCATCTGTAAATCAATCTTACTAAATTTTTGTCCCCCAACCAAAAGTGCAAAGATGGCCTCAATATGGGGAAGAGGATATTGCTCCACACATAACACTGAGTTAACAGTGACCTTGAAATCTCTACAAATACGAATGCAGCCATCCTTCTTCACTATTGGGACAATGGGTGTTGCCCCCTGGCTGTGAGTAACTGGCACTAAGACTCCCTCCTTTACTATCCACTCCAAGTTTTCTTCCACCTTGGGTCTGATGGCAAATGGCACCATTCTCACCTTTAAACATTTTGGTTGGCAATCAGGCTTAATATTTAACTTCATGGTGATTCCCTTCATGGTGTCTTAGTCTTCTCCAGAAACAGTAGCATGCTTTATTAGTACCACTGCCAGACTTATTTCTTCTTCAGTCATTTTATGCACTTCTGCCCAATTGAGTTGGATTTTCCTGATCCAAGATCTTCCCATTAGGGCTGGGTAATTACCTTTCACCACAAACAGTGATAGCTTTGCAGTCTGTCCATGGAGCCCTACCTTCACAACAATAGTACCCAACAGGGGAACAGTCTCTCCAGTGTACATCTTCAAAACAACTGTTGTCAGCTTAAGTGGCCAATGTTGAAGGTCCTTCTTATACACAATGTTAGAAACTAATGAAATGGCAGCACCAATGTCCAATCCTATGTGTACAGGTTTACCTTCTGACACAGGTGTCACCCAAAATTTATGTAGGCCAGCTGTTATAGACAAAAATGTGGAGAGACTCTTCATCTTCTGACTGGCTGTCACTGTGATCACCTGGAATCTGCTCTACTGCATGCAAAATTTCCCTCTTAGTCTGCTGAACCAATGGCCCATTTTTCTCTGGTCACCTCTTCTGTTTGGCTCATCCTTCCTTAGTTTACAGGCACATTCACTGTCCCCTCTCTTGCCATATTGTTGACAAAGTAGTTCTTTACACCAGTACGCCAACGTGAGATGACCCTGCTTCCCACATCGGAAACATTCCCGTCTTGCCAGTGCCCTGTGGTAGGTTGTGGGGATACCTTATGCATGCCAACCCCAATCTGTTGCATGTCTTGGGTGATGCATACCATGGAGAATGCAATCTCAACAGCCTTCTGCAAGGTGAGTTGACCTTTGGTCAATAGGCATTTCCATGTTGATTCAATGTGCAGGCCACAAACCAGCCTGTCACACAGCATTTCCTCTACCATGTTCTTGAAGTCACAGTGTGCTGCCAGCTTCTTCAGAGCTGCTATAAACTGTACAACTGATTCACCTTCACCTTCATTCCTTTAGTAGAACCTACAACTCTCTGCAATTACTAGTGGCTTTGGGGAAAAATGTGCTCCCAGAACTTCCACTAGATCACTGTAAGGTTTTTGCTCTGGCTTCTCTGGGTAAAGCAAATCATATAGTAAACTACAAGTCTTAACTCCAATAACTGTTAGAAAAACTGGTACCTTCTTCTCATCAGTTATATCATTTGCTATTACAAAATTTTGAAATCGGGTTGTATATGTTTCCCACAAATCTGACAAAGGATCAAATGGTTTGAGGGTTGTAGTAAGTAAGGCTATGCTTCCCTCTTGTGGTTATTGTTTATCCTTCACTTGTACTTACAAGAGGCAGATCAGCTTTCAGAATAGCCAGCCAGCCCTTAGGCAAACAGATCAGCTTTCAGAGTCACCACCCAACCCCCATGCAAGCAGTAGATTAAAGTATTGCTTCTTACATTGCATTCTCGTTTTCATAGTTGTCAGGATTGTTGGGAATAGCCAGTTCCATCTCATATCTCACCTTTGTCACCAGATGTAAGATTTTTAGGTGAATTATAATCCCATAATGAGAGGCAGCATATTCAGAGCTGCATAGGGAATCTTTATTGAAAGAGACCTGGGAGAGAGGGAACCAGACAGACAGGTTTCCCTAGCAGCTAATCAAGCCTTCCATTTACCACTATGACAACCCCAATGATCCTAGGTAGTCCAAAACACCACAAATAATAAAGAAGGACGTGAACCAGGACATCACTGGTTTGCTTAGGCAACAAACTCAGGTGTTGCTAAGTATCCTATCATTACATACTCAGAAAAACTTGGGACACAGCTTTGAAGTCTGTGGAAAACTCTGTACTCCCAACCTAACAGGCAGTAGCATGGTATGACCATTTATCTCTACCACTCCATGCCAAATAAAGTAGAGACATAACTACACCTATACTGACCTGAAAACAAGGGAACAGCTACAGTTCACTGCATGTTTTGTAACATTAATTAGATGATTTTAATACATACATGAGTGTTTGTTGTTTATTTGGATTTTTACTTCTTTTCTTCTTTTTTTTAAGTATAGGTCACTCATAAATTGCTGTTAAACTGGTGTTATTTGCATATTTGCACTTCAACTTTGCTTCCTGCTTCTTTTGTGAAAATTCACTGTATATTAATTTATATAAAGAACAATTGCCACAGTACAAAATTCATAGCAGGAGTCAATAAACCACACATAATTAAGTTCTGCGCACACTGGTTCAGAAAATCATTGTACAGCACTACTGTGACTGAATATTAAGACAGTCTTTCAGGGTCTCCTTCAGGCATATAGTTCCATTGTTGGCTCCTTGAATAGCCCTTGTGTCTGCTTAATTTGAACAATCAAACAACCAGCCCATCCCTTCCCACCACCCCGATGGTAGCATTTTGTCATTTGTCTCATACGCAGTGCACTATATGACACTATAACAATGGGGATTTACCTTGTTGAGATTACCTAGTTGGATTTACTTTGTTGGATTACCTAGTTGGTAATCACTGCCAGTGATTCTTTAATGTATCAAAAGCACATCCAACAGTCATTGTTCACCAGCTGAGCTCACAGTTGAATCTTTCCTTTGTGCTATCAAGGTAGCCGCTGTACAGTTTCATGAGCCAGGGGACCAAGAGACAGACTGCATTTCAATATTACAACAAAGAGGCACCAGTTAGTGAAGAATATCCCTGCATGCAGCTTGTCATGGCTGGGCTATAGGCAGCCAGAGATAATAGCTAGAGCCTAAGCTCACAGTCAAGAGACAAGCATAAGCTTGGTGTTGGGACTAGAAACTGGAGACAAACTGGAGAATGGAACCATAAGTCAAGAACCAGAGTCAAGTTGGGTTAAGATATAAGAAGATTAGAGGCAGGAAGCAAATTTGAAGTTCAGCATCACAAGTCAGATGCACATAGTCAAGCCAGGTCAGGATGCCACACATTCAGGAAGCAGCATGGAGCCTAGTTGTCAAGACAATTCCATGTTCCTCCTATTGGCTGAACTAGTGCCATTCAGATATGAGCAACAGAATTTCACACTGGGGCTCAGCTTAATGGTTCCCAGGTTAGCTACTGTCAGTAGCCTGCCAGGTAAAAGGCTGGAGAGAGGCTGCTCATCTGTGACCCCTTGTTTGGGAGCCCGGGATCAACATGATGAAGCTTTTGGAAAAGATTTGTGTTCTTAAAGATGTGAGGATCATGCATCTTCTCTCACCAACTCATATTTTATATCACTGAAGCATCCCACTTATTCATCTTCATTTGTATAACAACGCTAAGGTGGGATGGTAGTAAAAGAGGAATATCTGCTCCATCTACCATCTCACTATAGTACAGAAACCCCATGTCTGCACTTCTAGCCACTATTTCTTGGACATTGATGAGAGCTACAGTTGTGTGCCATAGGATATACTTAAGGACCATGCACACTTGGATGACAATGGCCCAACTGGGCATTTTCAATTTCTAAAATGATTAGCCACTAACTGAGAATACAATCTTCCTTAGTGTGGTCTCCACACACTTCCCCACCATCAGTGCAACTCTCATTCTCGTGTCTTGGTGCCAGAGAGTAGGGGTAAACTCAGCACACAGAGACAGACATAGGGCTTTTCACACTCCAGACTTCTATAGCCACTGCTCCTCATGGTACAGCAGCACTGGAATGCAATTCCATCTCCTATCTCTAAATTTTTTGGACCAGAAGCAGCTATTCACCATGCAGCGCTACTCCATGAACACCAGCACCAACCAAGTGTTTTTACTTGCTGTCCCTTGCATTATCCATTCATCATCATCATCATCATCATCATCATCATCATCATCATCATCAAGCATCTCTTCTTCCTCCTCACAAACCCACTTGTAAAAATAATCCTTGAAATTCCATAAATGTAAGAAAATTGTGTGTCTTGTTACAGAGAGTCCACCATTTACAATAATTTAAACCAGTGGTTCCCAACTTCTGGTCTGATAATTACTGCATGTAAATGTATTGTGACAAGTGAAATATGTTTGTGAGTGATCAAAATAAATTGCTAGAAATAGCTGTGTTTTTAATACCTCTTGATATATGTCTGACTACCATAAGCTATGTTAAAATTGTTTAAAATAGTTTGCTTATATAGTGGTCCACAAACATTTTCAATGAGAATGTAGTGGTCCTCACAAACAAAAAGGTTGGGAACCATGGGTTTAAACCTTCTACTGACCTGTCCCCCATGGTGCAGAGGAGGGACTAAAATCCCCAGGATCTCTGCTATCATGTGCCAGAAATGCCCCCCTGCCTCATATGTTGGACAAACAGGATAGTCTCTTCACAAATGAATAAATGAGCACAAATGTGACATCATAAATCACAACATTCTAAAACCAGTGGGTGAGCATTGTAATCTTCCTGATCATTCCACTGATGATTTACTAATTGTGGTGTTTACACAGATGAAGACCAGATCAAGGCTTCAAGGAGAAGCTGTGAAGCTCACATTTATTTGCAAATTTCACTGCATTCTTTCAGGGCTTAATAGGAACTTCAGATTTTTCTCTCATTACAACAGGTGATTTGACCTCATCTTCCTCTATATGCTGTTCCCCAGTGTTTGAATCTTAACAACAGCTTTGATTTGCTATTATAGTGTGACCTGATCCCATATCTTATACTACCATGCATTTACTTCCTCCCATTCTGTAAGCTCCCCCATCTTCAAAGTGTCTGATGAAGTGGGATTTTCTCTCACAAAAGCTCATGCAATAAATGTACCTCTTAGTCTTTAAGTGCCACAGGACCCCTTGTCTGTTTTACTGAACTAGACTAACATAGCTGCCACTTTGAAACTTGCTTTAATTAATTTACTCCTGAGGTGCGTTGGTTCATCTCTATGCTATGTAACGTTAAATCAGGATTTGAGAACTTCAGTAGCTCAGCCAGAGGTTACAGTTTTGTATCTGTTTATATTATAGAAGTGTGGATGAGGTTCAGTGACCTGCAGCCTGCAGAAGGTCAGACTAGAGGATCATAGTGGTTCCTTCTGACAAAGTCTTTGAAAAATATTCGTTTTTTACACAGTAGGCCTTTTGAAAAAAAATATTTTAGATCCATTTTAGTCTAAATGAAGAGAGCATGTTACTGTTTCCCCAAGTCTCCAGGGGAAACCATGGAGCGCCTTATTAGATATTCCATGCTATTCCCTTCCCTGAAGCATATGTTAGATTACTTAAAAGATTGTAGGAAAATGAAACAAACAAAAGACCATGGACATCCACAGTTCTAAAATTCAGAGTCAAATTCTGCTTACTTGACAATGAAATTATATCCATGCAGTCAAATGGGTCATATACCATAATACCATAAGTAATCAGGACAGTGTCCTCAGAATTTCAAGATTGTTTCTTTTACAGAACATAACCAAATACTTTTTTTTTCTAATTTAATTTCAAATTGTTCAAATGCTGCAATCCCCACCATGGTATACAATTGAGAACAGACTTGATAAGAGCCGAATGAATGACATGCAGTGCTATATTACAGATAGGTAAACTCTTGGTTCCAAAACAATATCTGGGAGCATGCACTGAAATATTAGTTATTTGATATTAATCCTCACATAGTCTAACTCTATGGTTGATCTTCAGAGTTTGAAAAGAGACAGTGCTTTCTTGGTGTTTTCATCATCTTTGCCAAAGTCACCTTGACAGCGGCATTTCTATTTCAATACTGCTTCCTTCTAAAATTCAAAGTTGAGTCAAAATTAAATATGCATATGTGTATATATGATCCTTTCAAGAAGCTAATAAATTAATCAAGAATTCAGTTTTAAAGATGGGTTCTAGTTTGTGAGGCTGGAAGCTTCTTATTTTATTTAAGTAAGTTCACATTGAAGCATAATAATAATAATAATAATAATAATAATAATAATAATAATAATAATAATAATAATAAATAATTAATAATTAATAAAAGCAAGGAATCCTGTGGCAATTAAAGATTAACACTTTTATTTTTCATATGAGCTTTTGTGGGAGAAAGTGTGTTCAGATACTCAAAGTTGACTTGTTACAACCTCTTCTGTAATTTCAAAGAAAGATGGAAGTTTAGATTTGAGATATATGTCTTTTCCCCACAGCAAATGTAAATGATTTATTCAAAGTTACCTAGGGTATCCGTGGAACACCTGAGGCTGAGTTTTTGCATTGTATTGTGTCTTACAGCTGAAGTTTCCTAGAACCTCCTAGAAGGTAATGAGTATTTCACAGATTTGAAACATAACTTAACCCTTCTTCCCCTTCAAAAATAAATAGAGCTGAGTGAAATTTTCCAGCTTTTCAAAAAAACAAAAATGTAAATCCAGCAACATCAACACATTTTTGCCATTTCGCCCAATTGTTCATATAGATCAAAAGACCCTACATCACTCCCCCTCCCCGATTAAATGTTCTATTGTGACATTTTAAAAATGACATATTTTGGTATTTTACTTCAAACTAACTTTTTGTTTTGAAATATCCTATAATTATTAACAATAAAAATCCTTTTAATATTGTTCAAAATTGAAAGTAAATTTTTCATTTGATCTGACGTGTGTGTATGTATTTCTGAAGTTGCCAACACACTGAAAAATCCATTATAGACCCAGGAAAATAAACTGCTGAGAAAGAATTTTCCTCCTGATAATAAATCACAATTAAAATCTCTAATAATACAATTGTTTTGACATCTCTGTAACATCTATATGAAAGTTGTTTGTTGTTGTCACAGTTAAAACCTTATGTGTTAAGAAAACCATGCTACTCTACTTTTGCATACCCCTGATGCATGTATCTGGCAACTTGCTTATTTCTCATGCAGTTACTTTTATCCCGTAGAGTTGATGTGGATGAAAAATCAATTCTGTCCAAGCAGCTGATGCAGGAGCATGGTTATCAATTACATTTTATAACATTATTTGACTCTGACATTGTGGTTGTTATTGAAACTGCCCCTTTCCCCCACAGGGGCTAATTAGCATTTGCTACTTCAGTGAAGCTGATAATGGAACTCAACAGCCAAAAGATAACTGGAGGGACCTTCTAATAATCTTGTTTGTCATGATGTAATGACAGTGCCATTCATGTGCTTAATAATTTGCTTATTCAGCTAGCTGCCTGGATGATTTACTGCTGCTTTATCTTTGTTGAGAGGAATATCGCCAGTCTGAAAATAAAATGAGCAAAATTTCAAAAGATAACAATTTAATGGGCTTAAATTTAATTTCAGGCTCCTTGTCCAAGGGAACTGGAATGAGAGAATCGACCTTCTAGGTATAGTATGTGCACTTAATCATGTATTTAATGCCCTGCTCATTTTTATTGAGAGTTTTGTAAGCTTTCAAGTACAGAACATAAACACATCTACACTGGTTCCTAAACTTTTAAAAAGGCCATCACCAATTCTCCTGTTTATTTACAGTGTTGTAATAAACCACCTGGGGGGGAGGGGTGATCTTGAATCCCTGGGATAAAACAATATAACCAGGAAATTTAGGAGTGTTATAGTCAAACTCTCATTTCTCCAAATTGTCATATAGGTGATTCTGACAGTCTTTCAAGAACTCTGTGAACATGCTATTCATGAAGAAATGGCTCTTTGGAGATGAGAATGTCATCAATATAGATAATGAAAAAGTGGTCCCACATATATCATTCAAAAAATCTTGAAAGGTTGCTGAAGAGTTGCATAGGCTAAATGGCATGACTAGACATTCATAATGGCCATATTGAGTATGAAAGGTAAATTTTCTTTTGTCTTTTTCATGCACAGGCACTAGGTTATGTGTCCTGTATAGATATATTTTTGTGAAAATATGTTCCACATATAGGTAGTCTAAGAGCTTATTGATAAGAGGGAATAAGTAGCAGTTTGGTATGGTCGTGTGTGCTTCCTATAGACTGAATAACTTAGCATGCTTTGTTCTATTTATACAAAAATTATGGTAAACTGATGTATTTTGGCTCATTACTACCTTACATAGAGAAGCACAACAGCTCAGGCAATAGGAAGAGACCCAGAACCATACACTGCAGGGGACAATCTGTAGTGTCATATGATTCTTTCAAATGAAAGCAAAGGAAATGGAGTAGGGGAAATGTTCTCATCTTCTGTAAAATGCAAAGAGAGAAAGACAGCGTGTGTTCCCCTTCTTTCCTTCCCTTGGTCCAAATTGCTCCTGCAGTTCCTACTCTCCCTGACCCCTTACAGTGGCTTTTCTACCAAATCCCAGATCACCAAGCAGGTAGGCAAGGACAAGTAGCCCCACTTCCCACTGAAAGTCCTTATAATGAAACTTTGCCATTCATTCTTGTGTGTGAGTAAGAACATAAAGCTTGCTCAGGCCTTTCACATGCAGAACAAGCTCTCACCTGCTGCTCCCACATGCACAGAGGAGCACAGACAAATCAGACTAGGCTTATAGGAGCATCTGACATTGGGGGTGTTGGAGTGAACTGGACTAAAGCTCTGAACTTTTTGAAATTCATCAATGACGAGGAGAAGCAGAAGACAACAAAGCAAACCTCTTTTTAAGAAATCCAGCATTTGCTGGGAGATTACTTTCTAATGATAATTTAGAAACTGCAAATAACCAATAGAGAAAAGCAGAAATTAATTGTAAGAGAAAAATAGGAGTGAAAACATTAAAGCTATTTTCTCTACTTTTTTCTCTCTTTTCATGGGTGTAGTGTAATGATAGAAAGAAGGCTAATTCAGTCTGTGGTTTGCAGTGTTAAAAGAAATATATGCAGCATGCTTAACCCTCCTTTACTTTTCAGATTTCCCCACTTAATCTTGAAATATTTTTAAACTGAGGGCAGATAAATATGGAGGAAGAAAACAGACAGACTATCTCTACTGAACATAATTTATCTCCTTAAAATTGCCTGTGAGTGATATTTTCAAAAGAACCCAAGGGCTAGATCCACAAAATTTGCTAAACACTTAAGTCCAACATTTAAGCTCCACTTAGATCCTCAAGAATCTGCTCAGCTGCTGAGTAGCTCTGTAGTTGCCTATTTTTCTACAACTAAAATCCCTAAATTTTTGTTTGTGAGTGTACACATAGCTCTTTCTGGTAGCCGGGGGTCTAAATTATATCTAAACCTCAGTGAAATCCTTATAATAAGAATTCCCTTACTTTTCTCATCTGAGGGATCTAATCTGGGAGGCCCACTCTGAGAACACATAACTTTATACAAAGTGGCTGGGGGAAAAGAATGTCAATGCTACCCCATTGATAACTTTAGTCCAGGTGTCAAGGCTGTTTCTGTACTCTCTGAGTGCAGAAGGTGGGGGCCTGCAACAAGCCTTAAAACCCACTGGGCATAAACCTTTGTCTGAAAACTCTCCAAGGCTACCAATTTCCTAGCCTTGAAGTGGTTTGCTGCCACCACCCAAATACAAAAACCCCTTGAAAACCTAGGAAGGTGCACTTGGGAATTCCTTCCTGTAAGGTAGCCTCAATCACTTTTATTCCTGCCTCAGTACAGCAATTGAACCCCAGCTGTGCTATCAGCTGAAAATGTCTCAGAATCCCCCTTAGTAGTTGGCTATAGAGCCTGAGGCAGTTTCACACACAAAAAAAAAAAAAACTATTGCCTTTTAGGACACAGAGCCACAGCTTATTTTAAAAGGGTAAAATCTTTAAATAAAGACCAGCTAAGAAACACAGAGAGTTGCTTCTCTGGTACTTAACTTAGGGAGGGGCTGTACGTCCTCAGCACAGAGGAATCCAAAAACAAAGAAATAAGAAATACCCTGACCACACCTACCTAAACATTCCCTGTTTTACTCACACCTGGCCAGTTATAGCCTTCAGCCTATCTTGAACATGGAGGTTGCTGGATCCTCCATGCCTTTCTCCCTTGCCCTATTCTGATTCCAGGAGCCCTGCTGCCATCAAACAGGAAAGAGACAGGGCTGCTGCTCCAATTCAAATACCTGTACTCTGTTTCTGTTGGCTCTCCTGGGACTCACTGAGCAAGCCCTTCCTGCCCAAGGTTGCTACAAAGGCCCTCAACTGGGATGTGGAAGACTAAAGTTCAGTTCCTTCCTCTGTTTGTTTTCAGCTTGGGGTTCCTACTTCTCAGGTGCAAATCCTTAAGCAATGGTCTATAGAGTAAATCTCACTGGTTCAATATATTTTTAATTTTTTGTCCATAGTGGAACAACTTCAAAAAGAAAGACTAAGAGCATTTGCCACCTGAATATGTTATAGGCCACCTGTTAAGGCTTCCCACCTGAAAGGTGGGAAACCTTGGGAATAAAAGTTCAAATCTCTTCCCTCTATCAGGGTATAGCTATACTGCTCAAGCTATATTGGTGCTGCCAAGCCAGTGCCTCAGGATTGACTGAATGGGCAGTGGAGACCCACTTTAGGTATTGTCAATTAAACTAAGCAAATTATTAAGTTACAGATTTCTCTAGCATGGGAAACTGTATGCTTCAGCAACTTTGCAGATTTCCTCCATCACATACACAGGTTAGCTGATCATAGCCCTTTATCTAGTTTGTACATTTGGAACCACAATTAAGTTTCCCTCTGCTCTGCAGTATTAAGCAAATCCTAATATTTTTCACTGCAATAGATTATCTTACCAGCAGTCTATATCAGTCCAGGGAATGTTTCAGTACCAATTTCTTTTACTTCCAGACATTCTGTTTCTGTTGAACATCAGCATAGTATGCTGTTACCTGAAGTGCTACTATGATTGATGCGTAAGAGTCTGATTTAAGTCCTTTGGAAGTCAATAGAAGTCTTTCCCTAGACTTCTGTGAGGTTTGGATCAACCCCATGATGAACAGTTGGCTAGATCATTGATCACTGGCATGAAAATATATGTTGTTTTCATGAGGAAATGCCCCTATAATTTACCAAGAGCAGAATCTAAGTGGAGGCTTTACCAAAATGGAAGCAAATATATCACCATACTGTAATCTCTCTATGCTATTTTAAAAGACCCTTTAAAATATTTTACAATTTTTAAATTAACATGAGTAGGGTCAGAGAAGGGTTACAGAAGCAGCTTAGGTCTCGTGCTGTCAAATGGAAAGATTCCAAAAAAAGGTGTGTGTGTGTGGGGGGGGGATTTTAACACTCGTCTAAAAATACAAAAAAAAAAAAACAACCAACCAACCAAACAAACAAACAAAAATAAATAAATTAAATAAATAAATAAAAACAGGAGCATTGCTCTCCAGAAAGTGATTTAATTTCCCTTTAATGTTCCTGAAAGGCTGCCAAGGTTTAAATTGAACTTCTGAATTCTATTTTGGTTTAAAGAAATATATGAGATTAGCAAATGTGGTCCTGGTTATTTTAAAGTATAGGGATTTCTTCATCAAAAAAGTGCTCTAGGCTGTGTATGTTCTGTGAATATTAGAAACACAACACATTAAAAATACCAAGAGACTGTCCATCTGCTCTGACACTGTACAACAGTGTAATCTATCTGTACAGACATTTGGTAGGAAAGCATAGGTATATTTTAATTAGTAAACCAATGAGTTTACAGTCAAGATCTTTAACACAACTTGGCAAAAGTCTAATCAATGCTTGAAACACCTTGGAATAAGCAGCTAACAAAGAGGAACCTTAGATCATAAGGTATAACAAGTTAGAATGTTGTAGTGACTGAAGGTCACCACAGTAAGGTAGTCACAGCTACCAGTTGCTACCAGCTTAGATGTCAGCAGATGTCTAACCACAAAAATTCCATGGTAATTGCATGTATTTGTAGCTGTATTGGTCCCAGAATATTAGAGAGACAAAAGAGATCATTTTCAAAGAGGTTGCCATGTTAGTCTAGTTCAGCAAAATGAACAAGTAGTCCTGTGGCACTGTTAAAAACTAACAAATTTATTTATCCCATGAGCCTTCATGGGCGAAAATCCCACTTTGTCAGACACTTGAAGAATGGGAATTTACAGACTGGGAGGAAAATAAATAAATGGAAGTATAAGTCATAGGATCAGGTCAGACTATTGCAGCAAATCAAATCAGATTCAAACAGCTTGAAAACTTGTCTCTCTCACAAACAGAAGTTGATCCAATAACAGATGTATCCCACCTCATCGGAAGTCACTGACATTTACGTTAATAAGCTTGAAGTACAAGGTATATTGACCTATGAGAGAAGGGCAACCCAACATTACAGGTGTGTGGAAGTTCAAATAAGAAAAAGAGGCTGAAATATCTACTGAATACAGATTAGGTACGGTGGGCATAGTATAACATATTATAAAAGTTATATACCAGCCTGCATGTTTGTAGAAATGCCAGATTGATGATCACTGGCAATGGTGATGATAGCGAGGATGACAATGAGGAGGAAGGGGCTCTAACACTTGCATCTTTTTGGCAAGGGATTGTATGAATATATAGATGCTCAAATGCCCATTTTATATTATTTCTGTCTACCTTGCTGTTTTGGAGTGTTTGCAACCATGTTCATAAATGTATTGCAAATATAGAAGCTTCCTCTTATATGTCAGTGTTGCAAATGTGCATGCCAGAATTCTAAACTTAATAGTAATTATAACACTGGGTATGATATGGGACAAGAGTCTTCCAATATTTAAGGTGTTAATTTGTCAACTGGAGATTCTCAAGTAATCAATATAATTAGTACATAAGCAATAGGTCAAGCAACACCAGCATAGTAAATCAATGAGAGTAAGAGTTGGGTATTTTCAATATGTGTACATACAGCTGCCTCGTGAAATCTGCTCTGCTTGATGGTTCCAACCAAGAAGGTGTGTGTGCAGGAACACAGTAATGAAACTTCCTTCCATCTGTGTGGTACCCATTCTAACCTCCCCAGATTAAGCACGTACATACTCACACACTCCCTGGAATAGAACAAAATATGTAGGAAAGGGAAATATTTATGTACAGAGGGATGAATGGAGGAAAAGAAACAACAGGGTGTGAATATGGGGAAACAGGAAAGCAGAGCCATATTTAACGGGAGGACACAAGGGCCCAGTGGAACCATAACCCAACGGGACAGATGCTGAGCAATGCATCTACACTCAGTGTTCAGTGTTAATTTGTGGATGACATCTGCATAGACTCTGAGAGTTAATGAGGGTGCAAGAACTCTTTCTTCATTATTTTCCAAGAAGCTGACAAAGGAGGCACTGTAATAATCATGAATAGGTTAGATTATGAATGGGAGGCTACCAGACAACTCTCTCATGCCACATACTATAAGCCACTTCCTTCTGATCCCACTGAAGAATACTAAAAGAAACTATAACATCTGCTTAAGAAACTCCCTGAAGAAGCACAGAAACAAATATACACAGGCACATCCCAAGAACCCCAACCAGCAATATTCTAGCTACTATCGAAGATCCACAGACCCGGTAATCCTGGATGCCACATCATTTTGGGCATTGGCACTCTCACAGCAGGATTGTCAGGCAATGTAGATTCTCTCCTCAGGCCCTATTCCACCAGTGCTCCTAGCAATCTTTATGATACCACCAACTACCTGAAAAAAACTACAATCCATTGGTTATCTCCCAGAAAATACCATTTTAACTATTAAGAATGTAGAAACCCGCTACACGAACATTCCTCACAAAGATAAACTACAGGCCATCAGGAACAGTTTCCCTGATGATGACACAGCACATCTGGTAGCTGAAATTTGTGACTTTGTCCTGACCCACAACTACTTCAGATTTGGAGAGGATCTATACCTTCAAGTCAGTAGCATGGCTATGAGTACCTGCATGGCCCCACAGTTTGTCAATATCTTTATGGCTGACCTAGAACATCACCTCCTCCAATTTTGTCCTCAAGTGCCTCTCCTTTACCTATGTTACATTGATGACATTTTCATCATTTGTACCCTTGAGAAAGAGTCCCTTGAACAATTCCACTGTGATCTCAACAATTTCCACCCTACCATCAACCTCAGCCTGGATTAGTTCACATAAGAAATTTACTTTTTGGATACCTCAGTATGAATAAGGAATGGACACATTAACTCCACCCCATAACAAAAGCCAATTGACTGCAATTCATACCGGCATGTCTACAGCTTCCACCCTGGACACATTACATGATCCATCATCTGTAGCCAAGCCTTAAGATACAACCAGATCTGCTCTAATCCCTCAGACAGAGACAAACACTTACAAGATCTCTACGAAACATTCCTAAAACTACAGTACCAACCTGGGAAAGAGGAAAAAAAAAAGACAGAGCCAGATGGTTACAAAGGAGTCCCTTAGTACAGCACAGACTCAACAGAGAAAACAGCAGCCCACCACTACCCATCTCCTACAATCTCCAAATAAAATCCTTCCAACTCATTATCAAAGATCTACAATGTATCCTAGAATATGGTCCCACACTTTCTCAGGCCTTGGTAGGCAGGCCAATCCTTGCTGACAGACAGCACCCCCCCCCCGACCTGAAGCAAATACTCACCAACAACCGAACACCATAAAATAAGAACGCTAACCCAGGAACCTATCTGTGCAACAAACCCCATTGCCAACTCTGCCTGCACATCAACACCAGTGATACCATCACAAATCCCAACCACATCAGCCATACCATCAGGAGCTCATTTATCTGCACATCCATTTATGTGGTGTATGCCATCTTGTGCCAGCAATGCCTCTTGGTCATATACATTGACCAGACTAGACTATCCGTATGCAAAAGAATAAATGGACACAAATCAGACTCAAAAATGGCAACATCCATAAACCACTACAAGGACACTTTAATTCCCTGGACACTTAGTAGCAGACCCGGAAGTTGTCATATTTAAAAAAAAACAAACAAAAAACCCTTCTAGAACAGACTTTAGCGTGAAACTGCAAAACAGAGCTGATTTGCAAACTTTATACAGTTAGACTATGTCTGCATAGGGACTTGGAGTGTTTAACACATTACAAAAAGAAATTCTGCCTGTTTGCACATTTTCACCTTCCAATCAATTGGTGTGAATGGGCATCACCTACTGTAACTGAGTAGACGTTGTTATCACTTACCGTCCTCTGTCCTGGTATGTGTATATACAGAGGTTGAATTTTAATTTGGCAGGCCCAGGAACCCTCCTAAATTGGTGGGCTTCTATCACACCAATTCCAGCACCCCTCATGCCAGTGCAGGCTCCCCTTACACCAGTGCAGACCCACCTCGCACTCCTCAGCCTACTGCCCCACCAAATGGCTGGCCTCCACTCCAGCTACTGCCTCCCTGCTCAAGCTATTGCTCCCAACACGCCTACCCGCCACCCCATTTACTGCCCCTCACACAACTACCCCAACCACAGCTACTGCCCTGGGCCCCCATCTTGCTGCTACTGCCCCAACCTTTCCCCAACACCCCCTCATGCTGCGCCATCTTCCCCCACTGCCCCGGACCAACCCCTGCCCCACACCTTTCCCCACCAAGCTGGCTTGCCTGTTCCTGGGGCCTGATCCTCCCCCCAAGCCTCCTTACCTGGCCACCATGCACTGTGGAATGGCCCCGGCCTGGGCTGAGGCCCCGGCCTGAGTCTGCTCTGACTGAGCATGCTCAGAGTCTCTGAGCATGCTCAGTAAGAACAGGCTCATGCTGAAGCTTCTGCCTGGGCTAGGGCAGCTCCCCTGCCTCTCGGAACACGGCAGAATGGCATTCCAGGGGCAGCTATTTTTAGGGGCTCAGTCTCAGGGCCCTTAAAAATAGAAATTGGAGCCAGAATACTACATTCTGGGCCTCCTATTTTTAAATGGTGGGCCCCAGAATTCAGTGCTCCAGCTCCATTTTCTATTTTTAGGGCTCCAGAACACTAAGCCCCTAAAAATAGTGGACCCTAGGACAAAGTTCTAGTGCATTCTGGCCTACTTTAACCCATGTGTATATATACCTCTCAACAATAGTTTTCACTTCATGCATCTGACGAAGTGCTTTGAAGCCCATGAAAGCTTATGCTTTAAGAAATTTGTTAGTTTTTAAGGACTGCCATTGTTTTTACTATATATAGACTAGCATGCCTACCCAACTGAAAGATCTTCATTTTGTGTCTTTGAACAGAGGCCAGTCTCAATATGGATGGTAAGTAGTTATGCTGTCTCTTAGGGCCCTTATGGAGACTACTTGCCTGAATGGATATAGGAGAAGAAGAAAAGGTGGGACTTCTCCCAGACAAAGGCCAGGAATAATCACAGTGACTGAGTTCATCTCTAGAACTGCTTTGCATGAACAACATATACAAAGGTTCTCTCTTTATGGACTACTTCTATAGAATTTGATTGAAAAATGATCTTGCACAGCTGCTTTTGGACAGTCCTCTAGAATTTCATAGAGAATCATACGCATGTCAAACAATTTTGTATACTGCTTTAAATAATTTATATAAAGAATGCCATTCACTGTATTTGTTATATTTGTTAGGTCTTTAAAGTTAATTCTGTGAAGACTTACATAAATCCCTTCTAGTTCTGCACTCACACAGTACAATGCTGAACCAACTTTTACTTAAGACTGTACTATTGTTTTGGTTGGTTTTTTGTTTGTTTGTTTGTTGTTTGCTATTATTTTATAAATTCTAGTCTAAGGATTGAGAAGGATTCGGAGTTATTGGTACAAACTAAAGGTCCAATCCTATACAATATAGCTAGCTATCTTCAACTTTCACTGGAATTAAGGATTTGAGAAGAAATCATAAGAAAAAGCCCTTTGAGTGAAGAAAAGGCAGCCTTCTGTCAGGAAAAAATGAAAAGGAAATTAAAATTCTTCAATCTAAAGGTAGCACAGAAACTGAAGAAATTCATCCTAACTTAGACATTATAGGAGCATGTTTCAATCAGTGGATTACACAGTGCTTATTTAAGGAAATAAAAGGTCATGGCAATGTTCTTATAGATAAAAATCCGAGAAAATTAAAACTACAAAATCTTAAATAAAAGAAATCTGGGAGAAAGGGTAGATAAAACCTTAAAATTATGAAATTACTGCTTATCTAAGTGAAGAATAAGAAAGAAAATGGGTGTATATAAAAAAATCAGTTAGAAGAACAATGTTTTATTATCCTGAAACAGACAAGACAAGTTCATATGAAATATGTTGCATAATTGACACATCTGATTATAAAATATTTCTGTAGAAATGGAAAAAACTTGCAGAGGACATTAAGAACTGCTCAGTGGCTTGAGGGTCTTAATATTGCACAAAGATGGTTGAAACCATGCTATTTGAAAAAAAGAGACAAAAAGAAAACACATCACATCAGATCAGTTTTGAATGAGCACAGAGGATAAAACTTTTTTTCAATTATTGCCAAATATTAGAAGAAATCATGAACTTGAACAACAAAGGAAGAGATTGGTACTATTTCAGTGTCATTTAAAGTACTTTATGGAAAGAGTTGTTGACCATTTAAGTTTCAAAAGGGATAGCCGTGTTAGTCTAGTCCAGTAAAGAAAACAACATGGAGTTGTGTGGCACTTTTAAGATTAACAGATTTATTTTTTGCATCTGTTAGTCTTAAAATGCCACACAACTCCTTGTTGTTTTTTTGACCAAGTAAGGCCAGAATAAAGCATTATGACAAAGGCGTTCCTGTGTGCACCTTGCCTTTCCTTGAATAAACATTTCATAGCCCTCTGGTCCTATGCTTTCCAAGTTAGGATGAGTTTTTCAGTTCCTGGGCTTGTATTTGATTGAGATGTTTTCGTTCCTTTCCTTTTTTTTTTTTTTAATTTTTTCCCCCTTGACAACAGCCTACATTTTATTCACTGAGAGGGCCTTGTGATATGATGAGCATGAAATAAAAGTCATGAAGACACCTTTGCAAACATAGCTTCAACTGTCAACCTACTTTTCTAGCACTTGAATTATTTCTATTTATTAATTAATAGGCTGGTAAATACTTTAAGTGGCTCAGTTTGCTAGCACAAAACATGGAACAAATAGTCTTTTGGGGCACTCAATTTTTACTGGAGCTGCAGTTCATTGTCAGAATTTGGGAAAGTTGCATGGAAAAAATAGTTGCAGGGGAAAATAATCAAATACTAGCTTGTTCAGCTTTCATGAATGCACCATCATTTCACAAAATACATGATTATTTGGCAGATTTTACCATCATTTCTCAGAAAATCTTGTGAGCAATTACTTTTAAAATGAAAGAGATTAATTTATCTTGTTGGCAGTTTCCTGTACTATGGGAGGCAAACAAACTGTTCTTGAGTATATGTACATAAGGTAGAGTACATCTGGCTGTGTTTAGTATAGCTAAAACTAATAATATTTAGGAAGTGAAGGTGAGTCATATGACTAACTGCCAGGATTTGTTGTTGGTTTTAAAATCATATACAGCAAGTTTATTATGTTAGAGAAAACAGATGACAAGCCATAAACATGAGCAGACCAAATCAGTCTTTAACAAAGCATGAAGATATATAAGAGACAAGAAGCCTATAAATTCTTATGTTCTCCCACATGATGATAGTGACTTTAGAACTGAAAAAAATGTTCTTGGAAATAAAATCAAAATGTAGAACAACACAATACACCAAAAACTGAGTCAAGGTATCTAAATATGTGGCATGGCAACTTCATTTCTTTTAGGCACTCCAGACACAGATTCAGATTGCTGGTATGTTGTTATTTCACAGGGGAGAAAGCTTTTGGTTTCATTTTTACCTTCAATTTTTCTTGCTCTCAAAAATGTTTTAGCCATTTATTCTCATACTTTTATTTTAAAAAATCATTTATGAGCAGAGATTAGTCTTGGAAAATTTCAACCTGAAGCATGAAACATTTGGAAAATTATATATAAGTTGTAATTTAAAACTGAAAAGGAGCTTCACAATGGAAATAATTAGGCAGCCACAACTGTACTTCTGGCTATTGCTATATAAAGTTATCTATGATATTTACATATAAATTAACATCAGTGGCAAAACTCACAGTTGTGCAACTGACCTAATCAATATTCCATTAGCAATCCTTTTTTTTTTTTTTTTTGAATTTCCCAGGCACAGAATTCACAGCTATGAGAAGACAGGGTCAGAACAAAGTCAATAGACCATTTATTTTTAATATTTAAAGCAGACTATGTGAATCAAATAGAAGAAGCACATGAAAAGAAGATAGAAGAGAACATGCACTCAAAAAAGGGAGTGTTTTAAATCTGGAATGAATTCAATGGAAAACTCCCATTCACTTCAGTGGGGTTACGATTTCACCCCAATATTTAAAATGAAAGGTGAGACTGTAAGGCCCAAATTCTTAGATAAGTTCTGCTTCCACTTAGGCCACAAAATAAATGGCCAGATTTTCAAAAGAGCTCAGCAGACAAGGTACTTATGAGGTGTTTTTGGAAATCTGACCATAAATGTCACAATGGGAGCTGAGTGCTTTGACAACCAGTTCCCAACTGTAGGTGTTGAATACTTAAGATCTGGCTTTGTGTTTGATCTTGATTTTGCTTCCTTCAGTTCTACTTCTACACAACTCCCTTGGGTCTTGATTCAACTTCTATTAAGTCAATGGGAATATTTCTCTTGACTTAAATGAGAGGTGTTTCCTGTTCTACAACACTATCTATTAGGCACATTAGACAGAGCAGGCATGTTTTATTATATCACAGGTAAAATGATGTAAAAAGGTTTTAGTTTTAACAAGTAAAATCAGTTGTAGAAAATAAATATTGTTTTGCTGGTGTTAGGTCATTTTGCTTTTTTGACAACAGCTGGGAACATTATGGTATTTCTCTTGTAGCAAAAGTATTTCAGGGCCAGATACTGCCCCCTGTTCTACATACTTAGTCTAATTCCATTTCCCAAAGAGCACTGGGCACATCTCTCCAGCTGCTGAGGAGTTCCCTATCAATTCAGCTGGCACAGTGAGCTTCTAGGCAATACCCATCAAGCCACAAATACAGATGTGGTACTTGAGAAGAGAGCTGGTACAAGTATGATCCTCAAATGACAGGGTCCCAAAATGATAACCAGGTTCACACATAATTGAGATCCATGTTAAGTGTGGAGAGAGATAGTCAGCTCTGTGGAGAGGGATTTTTAGAGAATTTTTTACACTGTATCTGGTGTGATCTTTATGGAAACTTAAAATACAGTCATTCTTCCTTAAATACCCTTTTAAAAGTGTACTGGTCATCTTAACTTCCTACAAAATCTTCCTTTTTTAACTTTTCCTTTCCAATCTGTAAACAACTTCAGTTTCATTCTTTAGCCATTCCTCTTCTGTATTTGATGTTCTATTACTTGCATATAGAAGTGGTGTGGGGTGTGGTTTTTTGTTGTTGTTGTTGTTGTTGTTGTTGTTGTTGTTGGTTTTGTTTTGTTTTTTTGTTTTTTGGGGGTTTTTTGTACTCCACCACTTTTTGATCTTCTTGGTTCACACTTCTGGTCTTTTTTCCCCCTCTTTACCCCCTTCTCCCTGTGTTTATCTCCACATGGAGTTCATAAAACTTAGACATCCAGTCATTTTGCTTTGAATATTTCCATTTCCCTTAGCTGTCTTCTCCCTCCATGGCTTTACCTTGATTGATTGCACTGCACATGTCTTACATTCTTCTGATGTTCTCTCTGCTGAAATTTATTATCCTCTCAAGGGTCTCCCTTTAGTCCTAACTAACTGTGCACCTAAAAGATTATGCTCACTTTGTTTAGATGCTACTCCAAGTGCACTCAATCTTTCCAATCACATTCGGAGTCAAGAAATGTTATTTTTTAGTCTGAGAATTTTTTTTAAATTACCAAACACTTGCCAGAAGATACAGCTCCTCTGCTTCAGTACATCTCAAACAAATTTGATATATGGGCCAATATATCCCACCAAATCCCTCACAGTGATCTACATAACTCTGTGCAACAGATAAAGATGGGGCTTATCTACATACATCTCGGGTTAATGTACTCTATAAGAGAGTGATCACTAATGTGTTGTTCACTAATTGGTCTGTGCAAACCCTGGTAGTATGCTTTAATATAGAGTTTTATGATTCATTATATTTTTCACTCTTCAGAAAGAAAGAAAGAAAGAAAGAAAGAAAGAAAGAAATTCTTGTGTTTTACCCTGAATTCAGTTCACAGATGAACTGAATTTAACATTAAAGTTTCAGACTCTCCAAAACATTAGTCTTATTTGTTCTAATTAAAAGAAGATAATTTGGCATGCTCAAACTATTTACGAAATGTATATGTGCATATACAGAACATATCTAATTAGAAAGAAGTTGTGTTGAATCTCAAAGAAGTCTTTAAAAAGCCAACCTAAAAATAGCCCCCAAAACCAAAATCCATGCTGATTTTATTCATACTTACTTTCTGTTAACACTGGTGCCAGCTGATATACTGCTCCAAGCACAGTTGAATAGGGCATATTGTACTATAGATAAAGGCTCTTCTTCTCCATTGACTAGTGTTTTCTAGACTCAAGGCATTTTATTAAGAAATAACATTATATGTATCTATCTATCTATCTAGGTAGATAGATTATTATATCTAGCTAGCTAGCTATCTAGATTATATGTATATGTATATGTAGATCTATATCTATATTGAGAAAGAATGGATAGTGTAGTGGTTAAGCATACTGCCCTTTGACATGGGAGACAGGGGTCCAAATCCTGGTTGGTACCTAACTACCTTTCCAGTAGGGGTTGTTAGACAAAAGACCCCCTAACTTGCCTACCTCGAATATGAGAGTGATGTGAACTAGGAGAGTCATGCTGGCTTGGATGTTGCCTGGATTAACAAGGTCTGTGCCAGATGTTGGGGAACCAGGACAATCTGATGATAAGTGGGCTACTGGAACAAACCATACATGGATGAGACAAGAGAACCTGGAATTGATGGAATGCTACTACAACAGTAGACCTAATGAGAGGGGAGATATGAAATGTATGAGGGAACTACGGAGGGACAAAAGACCTACATCCACACTAACTGAGAAACAGCTAATTACCCAAGGCTTCAACATAGTAAAGAGGCAGCGTCTCTCACAACTTGAGATAGACCAACTCCACATTACATCCTGGGCTCAACAAGAAGACCTGGAAGAACAGCTAGATGTGCAGCCAACACCTGAAGCTGGAGCTTCACTGCCACCCCCTCCATTACAGAGCACAGCAGCTGATATGAGGCATAAGATAATGGATAAACTAGCTACAGTCAACCCTCGAGATTGATTACCAAGGCTCATTAGAGAACTACCATTAGATAGTATGCAAGAAGGTGACAAATAGAGCCCTAGCGATAATTCCTACTACCACCATAACTCAAACCAATGAACTGGTATATGCTACAGCCTCCGTAATCCTGGAGATGCTTGGCTGCATGATCCAGAAGAACAGCAGTACATATCCCCCCCCCCCGAAAATAAGGTTGGAGGATAAGATCAAGGCAACCCGGAGAGAAGTTAGTCAGCTGGTAGAACTACAGAAGGGTGTAGAGATTAAGGATAAGACTCGGCTACTGAAAAAATACAAGGGCCTGACTCCATCTGAAGCCCTAGAGACTGCTAAACAAAGGCTCACAGCACTGGCTACCAGGCAAAGGAGATACACTAGAGAAGCAGAGGCCAAAAAGATAAATGCCCTGTTCTCCAAAGAACCATCCAAGGTGTACTCCCAACTGCAGTGCAACAGCACAATAACAGCAGAGCCACCAACAGCAGAAACTGAACAGTACTGGAAGAACATTTGGGAGAAAGAGAATACTCATAACACCAGTGCAAAGTGGCTGCAGGACATGAGAACAGACCACAGCAATCTCCCAAAACAGGAACCAGTCACTATCACATCCAACAGCGGGTCAAGAACATGAAGAGCTGGACAGCACCTGGCCTGGACATGATCCACACCTACTGGCTAAAGAAACTAACAGCAGTACACGAACTCCTAGCAGCACAGATGAACCAGCTGCTAGCAGCAGGCTCCCACCCAAACTGGCTAACACAAAGAAGGACAGTGCTGATCATGAAAGACCCCCACATGGGAACACCACCGTCCAACTACCGGCCAATAACCTGCCTCCGCACAACATGGAAAGTCCTATCAGGCATCATAGCCACCAAGCTACAGGGCCACATGGGCCAGTACATGAGCACAGCTCAGAAGGGCATTGGGAACAATACCAGAGGCTCAAAACACCAGCTGCTCATAGATAGAGCAGTCGCCTAAGACTCAATGTCTAGACAGACCAATCTGAGCACAGCCTGGATTGACTACAGGAAAGCCTACGACTCAATACCACACACATGGATCTGTGAATGTCTGGCGCTATACGAAGTCAACAGGACACTAAGAACTTTCCTCAAGAACTCAATGGGACTGTGGAAGACAACACTGGAAGTCAACTCAAGACAGCTTGCACAAGTGGCCATCAAGTGTGGCATATACCAAGGTGATGTGCTGTCCACGCTGCTGTTTTGCATTGGCTTGAACCCCCTCAGCAAGATAATCAAAAGGACTGGATATGGATACAAGTTCAAGAGTGGATCTACCATTAGCCACTTCCTCCACATGGATGATGAAGCTGTATGCTAAGAATGAACGAGACATTGACTCGCTAATCCACCTGACGCGGATCAACAGTGAGGATATCAGGATGTCATTCGGACTGGAGAAGTGTGGCCGGATGGTAGTAAAGAGAGGGAAGGTAGTCACGACTGATGGGGTGGAACTACCAGCAGGCCACATAGCAGACATACAGACCAGCTACAAGTACCTTGGCATCCCACAGTCACATGGGAACCACGATGAGGAGGCAAGGAAGACAGCAACATCCAAGTACCACCAAAGTATAAGACAGGTCCTGAAGAGCCAGCTCAATGGGAAGAACAAGATACATGTCATCAACAGGTACGCCCTGCCAGTCATCAGATACCCTGCCAGTATAGTGAGCTGGCCAAAGGAGGACATGGAGGCTGCCGATGTGAAGACCCAGAAGCTCCTCACAAAGTACGGAGGTTTCCACCCGAAATCCAACATCCAGAGACTGCACACCAGCCGGAAAGAAGGCGGGCGGGCATTGGTGAGTGTCAAAGCCACTGTCCTGGATGAAACCCAGAGCATCCAGGAATCCATCAGTAAGATTGCACCCAAAGATGAGCTGCTGAGACAATGCCTGAGGCAGCAGCAGACATGGAAGGAAGATCAAGCAGAAGAAGTGCCATGGCAAGACAAGACCCTGCATGGGATGTACCATCGACTGCTAGCTGAGGTGGCTGACATTGGGAACTCCTACCAGTGGCTGGAAAGGGCTGGACTAAAAGACAGCACTGAGGCACTGATCATAGCAGCACAAACACCAGATCCATTGAAGCAGGGGTCTACCACACTAGACAGGACCCAAGGTGCACACTGTGCAGAGAGGCCTCAGAGACAGTCCAACACATAGTGGCAGGATGGAAGATGCAGGCAGGAACAGCATACACTGAATGGCACAACCAAGTAGCTGGCATTGTGTACAGGAACATCTGCACAGTGTATGGGCTAGACCCTCCCAAGACCAGATGGAAGATTCCACAGAAGGTCGTGGAGAATAACAGGGCTAAGATTCTGTGGGACTTCCAGATCCAGACGGACAGGCAGGTACTGGCCAATCAACCAGACAATGTGGTAATCGACAAAGACCAGAAGACAGCAGTGGTGATAGATGTAGCAGTGCCAAGTGACAGCAACATCAGGAAGAAGGAGTATGAGAAGCTGGAGAAGGACCAGGGCCTGAAAGAGGAACTAGAACGGATGTGGAAAGTAAAGGCCATAGTGGTCCCAGTGGTGGTAGGAGCACTCGGGGCTGTGACTCCTAAGCTGGGAGAGTGGCTCCAACAGATCCCAGGAACGACATCAGAGCTCTCTGTCCAGAAGAGTGCAGTGCTAGGAACAGCTAAGATACTGAGCAGAACCCTCAAACTCCCAGGCCTCTGGTAGAGGACCCGAGGTTGAGGAAGACACATACCACCCATAAGGGTGAGAGGGGAATTCTTTTTCTATATCTATATTTATATGTATGTAAATGAAATCACAGGAAAAGAGAATGCAATAAAACATAGAGTTCACGGCCTACATATTGAATAAGAGTATGTTTTTGTCACGACCAAGAGGAAGTGATTGTTTCTGTTTTCTTATAAGTTTGGGATATGATTTTTTTTCTCCTTGATATGAGTGAGTAATATTCCCAGTACCTCAGTAAGATTGACTGTAGTGGGCTAAACAGAAAGGATCGTGATCTCTGAGCTCCATTTTGAATTCTTTTTTCATTCAATATCTCCACCAGCTCAATGAGTGGACAAAGATAAAAAATAAGTTAAGGTTAGAGACCATTGCATTTATCCATTAGTAAGTAAGATTGGAATGGGGCCTATATGTCAGTTCAACAAATCTTCAAAAGAAGGCTCATTGTGGAAATCCAATGATCAATGCCAATCCTAACATGAATCATTCTATTGCCATAAGAACTGCTATGCTGGTCAGAACAGTGGTCCATTTAGCCTAATGCCCTGTCTTCTAACACTTGCCAATACCAGATGCTTCATAGCTAATTACCAGAATAGGGTAATCATCAAGTGACCCATCCCTTATCATCCAGTCCCAACATCTGACAGGTTTAGGCTTAGAGACACACAGAGTATGGGGTTGTGCTCCTGACCATCATGGCTAATAGCTACTGATGGACCTATTTTCCAGGAGTTTAACTTGTTCTCTTGTGAACCCAGTTTTATCTTTTACAACATCCCCGGTAATGCGTTTCAAGGGTTGAGTATACTGTATGAAAAAATAAATCCTTGTGTTTCTTTTAAACCTATTTGTTTCATTTGCTGACCCTAGGTTCTTGTGTTAAGTGAAAAGTGAACATTTTCTTATATATTTTCTCCACACCATTCATGACTTTATAGACCCCTATCATATCCCACCTTAGTCATCTCTCTTCAGCGTAGAAAAGTCCCAGATTTTCAGTCTTTCCTCATATGGAAGCTGTTCTGCAGCCATAGTAATTTTTGTTGCCCTTCTCTGTACCTTCTCCAAGTCTACAACATCATTTTTGAGATGGTGTGACCAAACCTGCATATAGTATCTGAAGTCTGTTCATGCGATGGATTTATTTACTGGCATTACATTTACTTATCAAATTATTATTATACCTTTCTTAATGGTTCCTAATATTCTCTTAGCTTTTTTGACCACTGCTGAACACTGAGAGAATGTTTTCAGAAAACTATCCACAATGATACCAGGATCTCTTCTTTGAAAATTAATAGCTAATTTAGACCTCATAATTTTATATGTGTAGTTAGAATTATGATTCCAATATGCATTAGTTTACTTTTATCAACACTGAATTTCATCTGCCATCCTCATGTTTCCCAGTCCCCCTATTTTCCTGAGATTCCTTTGTAAGTCTTCAAAGCCTGCTTTGTACTTAACTACCTTAAGTCATTTTGTATCATCTGCAGTTTTTGCCACCTTACTTTTTACCCCTTTTTCCAGATTGTTTATGAGTATGGTGAACAACATTTGTCTCTGTACATATCTTTGGGACACCCCACTATTTGCCTCTTTCCTTTGTGAAAACTGATCATCAATTCATTGTTTTTGTTTTGAGTCTTTTAACCAATACTGATCCATGATAGGAACCTCCCTCTTAAACCTTGGCAACTAAATTAAGAAGTTTTGATATGGGAACATTCCAAAGTCTTTCAGAAAAGTCCAAGTATACTATGTATATCCACTGCATCAACCTTCTCCACGTTTGTTGATTGCCCTCATAGAATTCTAAAATACTAGCTTCATGATTTCTTTTTGGAAAAGCCATGTTTACGCTTTCTCAGCAAATAATGCTTTCAATGCATCTGATAATTTTGTATTTTGTTATAAGTTCAATCAATTTGGCTACTACTGTAGATAGGCTTATTGCCCTGCAATTGCCAGAATCTCCTCTGGAGCCTTTTTTAAAAAATTGGCATTACTTTAGTCATCATCCAGTCATCTGGTACAAAACTGATCTAAGCAATAGATTACATACCATAAGTATTAGTTCTGCAATTTCATATTTGAATTCCTTCAGAACTCTTAGGTGAATACCATCTGGTCCTAGTGCAGAGATCAGAAATCTTTGCCACTCCCCAGGGCAGCCTCACCCCCCTAACCCTCAGGTGCTGGGATCAGGGCCAGAAGGTGCAGGCAGCAGGGCCAACAGGGAACAGGTGCTGCACACATGGTGTCTTCTTTTCCCTGCTGGTCCCACCCCCTGGTTGGGGAGCACAGCCAGCAAGGGACAGGAGCTCTGGTGAGTGAATTATTATCTTGCAGTCCCAGACTTCATTAGGTGTGGGGCCAATGAGAGGAGCACCTGTGGCGCCACAGGGCTGGGAGCTGTGTATGCTACTGTGAATAGGTGTGCATGCCCACTTTGGCACACATGCCAAGGATTGCCGACCCCTGTCCTAGTGACTTATTACTATTTAATTTATGCATTTGCTCCAAAATCTCCTCTACCAACACCTCGATCAGCAACAGTTCCTCATCTGTGCTTCCTAAAAAGCTTGGCTCAGCAATGGAACTCTTCCTCACATTATCTGGAGTCAAAACTGATACAGAGAATTCATTTAACTTCTCTGCAATCTTATCTTCCTTAAGCATTTACTTAGTACCTCAATCCTCCTGTGGCCCACCTGATTGTTTGGGATGCTTACTATGTACTTAACAGATTTTTTTTTATGTTAGTGTTTTTATATGCTTTTCAAATCTCCCCTCGCCCCCGCTAATTGTACTTTTACACTTGACTTGCCAGGATTTTTACTCCATTTTTTTCTTTCTCTCAATATGAGTTGACTTCTGATTTTATACATCTTTGCTTCTTTTTAGCCCTATTGCCTCAAAGAGCATGTCTCATGGCTGACTTCTATGCATAAATCATGGATTCAATCCTGCCCTCACTGAAGTCAATGGCAAAATTCCCATTAATTTCAATATGGTCAGTATTTGACCCCATGGTTTTTAAAATTTTCATTCATTAGTTTTTTTTCTGTAATTCTCAAGACTGAGCCAAGTGCCTTACTTTTAAATATAGGTACAACATTTGATGCTCTCCAGTGCTTCAGTATAGTGCTGTTTTGAAGGAGTGAATGCATATTTTTGCTTGTAAACTCAGCCACTTGATTTTTATGTCATTCAGAACCTTTGGCTGTGTATACCCTGTGGGGCTGGTGATTCATCACTTTTTAAATTTCTTTTTAAAATGGGAACTGGTTTACTACACTTAGGTGTACTTCAACAACGTAGATGATAAGCTAGCTAGTTGCAGGCTTCTATATGAAATTCTCAGTACTAAGAGTTGCCTAAATCAGTATTTCTACCTTACATTTTACCAGTGCTGAGACTGACCTGTTCTGTACCTCTACAGTGTATGTTCTGTCAAGAATAGCAGGGTAAAAGCTATTTATAAGAGCTGATTGCTAACGTAGTGTGGAGATTATGCTAGATCAGTGGTTTTAAAACTTTTTTTCCTTGGCACTTAGTTGAAAAACATCATTTATGCCTGTGACCCAACAATTACAGCTTTGAGCAATGCATTCGAGTCTTTTGGCAATGGCAGTAGGGGGTGCTGTGACCCAGTGCTTAAGTGTCTGTGACACAGTGCTGGGTCCTGACCCTAAGTTTGACAATCACTATGCTAGACATTATAGAAAATGCATGAGATAGTCCCTCCCCTAAACAGCTTACAATCTAACCCGAAAATATGAAATGTTCCATTTTCCCATAGACAATATACCCAAAACTATACATGTATAAAATATTTCATTTAGATTTGAATTTAACATTAGAAAGGCAGAGTAAGCACTGACATTCAATCGAAATCAGAACATAGCCATTTTAGTCTAAATAATAATAATAATAATAATAATAATAATAATAATAAATTAATAATTCAGAAGTCTTCTAATTGTGATGCCCCCAAATAAACATCCAATTAAGAAATAATATGCTTCACAATAAACACTGAGGTACCGGGGCAGATCCTCAGGTGTTGTACATGATCCACTGGAGCTATCACAGTTTACAAGAGTGAGCATCTGTCTCATTGTATTAAAAATACATGGATTCACAATACTTAATCCTTAATTATTTGTTCATCCTTAATTATTTGTTCAAATTTATTTATAAATTTATTTAGAGTCTATAATGACATTGTTTATATAGCACAGAAATGGGATTCAGGAATCAGTGTGCTATTTCTGGTTCTTCCAAGATTTCCTGTGTGACTTTGAGCACGTTGCTTTAATTTTGTTTTTTGCATCTGTAAAATGGGCAAATATTATTCACCTAGGGAACTAACAGATGTATCATGAAAGGCTTGGTTACATGGTATGTATCAAGTACTTAGAATTCATCAGCTGGAATAATTTATAAAAGTACCAATCATATTTTATAAATAATCTAGATTTGGCAAATTCTGTATGATGACTGCAGCCTAGAGCATTACCCTTAACAGCTGTTTTAAGAATCAGTAATCCACTTGGCATGAGTAAGTTGCTTCTTCATTAAACAGCATTTTTAAAACTTTTGTGACTTCCCTCTGGTTTCTTCTGAATGAAAATGTAAGGTGGCAGGAGACCATTCTTCCCTGCACTTCAATACACAGTCAACTTTCAGTGTATTTAGATCATGACTAAAATCTTCAACTTTATGGGTCATTTTCTTAACCAAGCTCACTTTCCTGAAAAGCCATTTTTTCTGCTGTATCATTGCGGTATGCTAATATGTACAACTTAAATGGAATCATGGCATTCAATCTGGGAAGAAGAAACCCTATCTTGCACATAATCCATGAGATTTCATGCCTGCTGTGGGAACTAAAGTGAGGAGTTGGAGCCTTCCCCCCTATTGGCATGTAGTGGTTTAAAACAACAAGCCACAGAGTGTATGGTTTTCCTATAAATCAATAAAAGGCAGGAATAAATTTATTCCCCATTCAAATCCACTGAAGTCAGTAAATTCAGGGTAGAGTTCATTTGACACACAGTGTTCTAATATATGTCTTCAGTTAGAAGAACTCAAGCGGTTCTTCTTCTTGTCCAAAGCACCCGTCAGAACACTGTGATAAAATGGGCTGGCCCTTGAAGGGATTTGGGCTCAGCCCCACATTCATCTAGGTATCTGGTCCCTGAAGATGGGTTTGAGCTGCATCAAATGGACAGCCTTCATGTGATTGTAGATCAGGGGTAGGACATGTATAGGAAGGAGCCTGCTGTTTCAGAGGGAATGAGGGAAGGGGCGAAGAAAGACCTAGAGAGAGTTTTCCAGAGAAACCCAGAGGCCTGACTGAGCTTCTCTGCTTAGCTGATCTGGGGTTTGAGAAACATCTGGATCTTGACTATTGATACAAAGGTAACTGAAGAGAGAGACATATATAAGACTCCTACAGGAGATCCAGAGGGGACAGTGGGTCAGAGAAGATGAAGGAAGGGGATCACAGCAGCAACCAGGCAAGGACTCTTTGGTGTTATTTGCAGTGAAGGGCAGAAGTGAAAATGTTAAGAGGAGGAAGAATTGGAAGGACTTCAGAAACTCCAGGAGGCCCTATGTTGGGGAAAGAACAGTCGAGCCACGAAGGAACTGAAGACTCAGGGAAAGACTTGTTTTGGATTTGAACTGCGCTAGTGTGTTAATTAACCAGACAACAAGAAGAGATGAGATTTGCCTCACAGGAAAGTATGGATACAATTACTGGGAAGTCCAAGTGGAGGAAACTGAAACAGCAGCAAGGTAGGTCCCCGTTGCAAAATCATTACATTAATGAGCTAATGGGGCTGTCCTGCACCAAAATAAATTTATGTGATCAATGTATTTTAATATGCTTCACTGTGTTTATGTCATCTTGGAAAGCCTTTGGAATAATTCTCCTCTGAGAACTGACCTGTATTTCTTCAGATCTTACGTAGGCATAACACTTTATCCGAAAGGAGTTACTGACACTACTTTCTGAAAGCACTTAAATCAGCTCATGTGTTGTCTCTGAGAGCCAGATGCTAATCTAACACTGCCAGGTTTCAGAAGCAATTCAGCTGGATGTAAAAACCATGAAGAAAAGAGTAAAATGTGGCTGTGTGTACCCTCACCCTGGACAGCCTATAGAGTCTGTGGTAAACATACCACTGCTGTATGTCAGTCTTATAGTATAGTACATAATACCTTTTTCAAACAGACAATAATTCCTCAATCAATAAGAAAATGGTTTATTTGATGCACCAACCAATTCAAGGCTCATTTGGAGGAAGTGAACAGAAAAAAAAAAACAAAAAACCATGTCTGTGTGAAATAATCAGAAACTTAAAATCAAATACCTTGGTTTAACTGGTTTTCAGATAGGTGTAGCTTTTTCGGAATCTCTCTTTTCCTGCCTTCCTTCCCCCAACTGCCAAGTCTCACCATGTTGGTTCTAGATCAGTTTTAAATGTGTGCTGTTAGTTAAATACTAAAGTCATAAATAGTATCACTATGCAGTCTGGTTACATTTGTTTTTGAATCAGATGTAAGATAGGGCGCCTTACCAACTTAATTCCATCCTGCCTATCAGGACAGGAAAAGAACCTGGTACTGCTAAGACCTCCTCAGCAGAGACTCGAAAGTACGTTGAAGGCACTTACCACCCCTCTCAACCATACATTTCCTAAACAAAGCAATATAACCATGGAAAGCATTATATAATACACTATGAAAGCTAAAATATAAGAACATTTAGGTGATTTTGTTAAGACACTACTGAAAAAGCTAAAATATAGGTGGATGGAAAAAAAAAACAAGGGTAAAAGGATAACTCTTTTAAAGTGGAAAGAAAGGAACTAAAACCAATTAAAATATGTTCAGGCATTTGAAGACTGAAGATGCTGAACAAATGCTGGTTTGCTTGAATGCATAGTCTGCTCTGTAGTGAAGATTTATATGGCAGTAAATCTAGGACTCAAAAAAAACTCCCACACTGAGACAAGATGCCTTAGGCAAGCCCATAGCAATAATTGTGTACACACATAATTAGTCAAGTAAAGAGAAAGTTTTAAGCAAAGCATGAAAACCCAAAGAATTGTTTGCAACGAAAATAACAAAATTGAATTCAATAATTTCCTGAATCCAGTCTTGTGCAAAAGAGTGTAATGAAGTCAGTTTACAAAAAGAAAGGAGGGACTCAAATATAATTTTGTGTTCTCTTTCAAGTCACTGAGTGAACAAATTCAGAAGAAGCAGTTCATTAAAAGAAATCATTAAGATGTCCAAGCTGTCCAAATGAAGATGAAGATCATCAGCAACATTTTCAACAGCAAATGTTGGAATTAAGATGAAGACTGACTATAAAGTGGGACAGATAATTAAGAGTGGTTCAGTTTCTAGTCCTTTAACATCAGTCATGCTTGAAAATATGCTCATTAAACACTGTGCACCATGATATTTATAGTGCGGTATTATATAGCCCTACGAGAGGTGGCAAGACTCCCTGTCTAGTAGTTGCAGTCTGTGGTGACAACCCCACCTCGTGTTTAAGGGATAGGGAAACTGAGGCCCATACACTCCCCTGAGTTCTGACCCTGGGCCCCCTTGAGCACCATAATTCAGGAGAATACTACTTGGAGTTCAGTTAATGGTCTTTCTAAGGCCTCTTCTTATCACTGTGCCCCTCTTCTGAGGGATCACTATAGCTGGTGATCATCTCTGGAGACCTGATCCATGAGTCTCAAGAGAGTAGGAAGTCCCAGCTCTGTGCAGCAAAAGGGAAAGCCTTTCTGCCATAATCAATCTTCAGAAGGAAGCACAACTCCTCTTTTCTCTGCCTATCCCCCTGCTGTTCTGAAGAGATTCTTTTTTAAGTCCCTCCTTTAACCGGAAAATGCCCAGAGCCCTCCTGGAATGGAGCTTCCCGGGCCCAGAGTTGTTCCTAGACTTCTGACTCTCCATTGTGTGGTTTAGTCACATCATTACAAGGGCTCAGCTGAGACTGGGGCCCGTTGTGCCAGGTACTATACAAATGCATAGAAACAGACAGTTCCTGCCCCCCAAGAGATTACAATATGTATAGACAATTCAGACAAAGGGCAGAAGGGGAAAGCACAGTGAGATGGCCTAACTAGGCCAAGTCACAGAGCAGGTTAACAGCAAATCTGGGAAAAGAATTCCAGTCTACTGAGTCCCAGTTCAGAACCAAATAGAGTGGGCCCTGCTGCAATAACAGATTGATATTGTGTATTATTATCCACTACTCATTTAATAATGAACAATTACTAAATACTTGAATTAGATAATTCTGGGATATAATTTTAGAGTTCAAATATATGAACAATTGGATGCAGACCCCTCGTGGATGGCTTGAAACTGAAGGGTCAGTCATATGTTATTGCAGAAGTAATTTTTACATAAATTTAAGGTAAAGCAATGCCAATTATAGCTACATCACACTTGTTTCACTATTCTCCACATCAAGTTTTCAAATATACTACCATGAGTATAGTTGCACTAGCCATATATATAGGAAGACTGCTTTTTCTTTAAGCATCAGAAGAATGCTATAGTTGAAATCAAGCACTCAAAAATTGTCAGAATTAAAATTCCTTGTGCAGCTTTAAGTTAGATCCCTTTAATGGTAACTCTGCTTATAAGACAGTGGGATTTGATTGTTTGAAAAATCTCCCCTCTGTCTTTTAATTGTATGGTCTTTCAGTAGTTCATTGCTCCACATTAGTGAGGGATGAAGCTGGGGATCTAGACTTAGTGTGTAAGTTGTTTCCTACTGAACAGTTGAAATACAAATAGGCAAGTTAAGAGAGGGGGTTATGAGGCTTTGTTTCTAGGTATAGTTCTACATTAATTTTAATTCTTACAGTGATGGCAAACAATGGAACTGTGGTGGTGACCTACAATGGGTGTAGCATGTTTTCTTTCCTGTCTGAAGCCAGAAGGGATTTTCTCTGTATGAGCTAGAAGCTGGAGACGTTGTGGAAAGAATGACTTTATGGTCAGGAAGGACAAATACAGACATAATGGAGAATCAGAGAGGATAAGGAATTCTTGGATCAACAGATTTCAGAAGAATCACTAACCCAGATGCAAGAAAGAAAGGAACTGGAACCAAGGAACTAGAAAATAAACAAGGGTAATTGATCTGGCTCATTAATGAGCATAAATGTGATCTATTTGGCAGTACTGAAACCTGCGGGGAAGGTTTGAATGACTAGAATGTTAAAATCAATGGTTATAATTTATTTAGGAAGATTCAAGTGGTTAGAAGGGAAGAGGAAGAGGCATTTCATTTAAATGGTATTACCTGCTTATGAATCACTGATAACTCAGAAGAAAATGGTCTGGAATGCTTATGAATCAATATCCTAGTGGATAAAATGAAGTATGGGATACAAGTCAGTGTCTGCTACAGACCACCAGATCACACTAAAGAAAAAGGTTTGAGTGCCTCATTAAGTACCTATTTATAAAATAAAGACCTCTGTTATCCTGGGGAACTTCAATGTACATGACATATGCTAGAGATCTAATACTAAAACATCCTTGGAATGTCTTATATCTCTGTTAGATCTCATCATGACATAAACAGGAACTGATCAGAGCATTCACATTAGTGAATAGTAGTGGTAGCAAGTGATCATGACTTTATTGTATATATTTTGTGCAAACAATGAAGTCCAAATCAGTGATATATATTGCTGGTTTTTTAAAAGGGCCAATTTCACAAAGCTGAAAACAATTCTGAGTCAAATCAGCTGGGAGAAGCAATTTTCAGCAGAAGAATACAAATGACATTTGGAAACTCTTTAGGAATACTATATTAAATGCTAAAAAGTCCACAGTCCAACACTGGAGATAAATGATTGTGTGAGTTTGAAATAAAATAATCTTGCTTACAAAAGAAAAAGTAAAAAACAATATAAAACAAATGGAAAAAGGGTGAAAGTAGATAGCAATGAAGATAAATTAGAAGCTTGGAACTGTTGGAAACAGAGAAGGAAAGCAAAAGATCACAAGAGAAATCTTTGGTAATAGGACAATATGGAGATTTCAAGTATATTAGAAACAAAAAGGAATTCTAGTAATAGAAATCTCCATAACTAATTGGAAATGGTAGAATTGTCCATGATTCTGCAGAAAATGCAAAATAAATAAATATTCAGTAAATACTTCTGCTCTGTAGTTGGGAAAAAGTGAGGTGAGGTATGCATATCATATGATAACAATAAATAAATATTTTCCATTCCAACAATAACTGAAGAGGCTGTTAAATAGCACCTTCTAAAGTTAGGGAACTTTAAATAACATTTTTTGGATAACTGGGAGTGAAAAGTTTTTAAAGAGCTGTCTGTGGAGCTCTCTGGACCATAATGCTGATTTTCAGTAAGTTTTAGAACACTGAAGAGCTTCTAGAAGACTGGAAGAATACAGTTGTTATGCCAATTTTTAAATAGGGTAGATGGAATGACTGATAATTATAGGCAGGTAAGACTTCCCGGAGGGTGATGAATACATACTTGGAGAACAGATATTTTGATAGCAGAGGGCTAGTCACTCTTGCAAACAAAGGTATTAAAAGACTGAATGGCTGGAATCTGAAGCTATAGTAATTCAGATTCAAAATAAGGCCACAATTTTTAAAAGCGAGGGTAATTCAACATTAGAGCAATTACCAAGTGTGGTGGTGGAATCTCACTGTAGATTTTGACATCAAAATTGGATATATTTTTCTTAAAAGATATGCTTGTGACAGATCTTGCAACCGTATGCAGTATCTTCGGAGAACATAGTCTATTAATTTTATGAATGGTCGATGTATCATTGTGGGCCAGGGATCGTACACAACTTTGAGGGTGAGGGGGAATATTATCCCAGTGCCATCAGGAACTGAAGACAGTGGGGAGTAATTCAGCTAGTTGCTGGGACTGTCAACAACTCCAGAAAAGTACCACCCTACTGAGGAGGCTTATATGTACTGGTTCAAACTGGGTTTTCCAAAGACCATTCGTCAAAGAAAGGGCTTTGATATGTAAATGGCTGAGTTTAAACTAACACTGGGCACTTTTTTTTATACAGCCAGTTAAGAGGCCCTTCAACCCAAAAGGGGTCCAACACTTGTAAAAGTGTTTCAAACAGTGCTGCAAAAGACTGATGGATGACCTCCAGTCAGCTTTCATCATGTGCATAGCTCTTCACCCTTGAAACCTTAAATGGGTTCCCTCAAGACCAGGAGAGGGATCAAATGTGCAGTTAAACCTGAAACTGTGATAATGCTCTAGATCCAACAGGAATTGATTGAGGTAAGTTCTATGGCCTGTGCAATGCAGGAGGTCCAAGTAGATCATAGAATCATAGGGTCGGAAGGGACCTCATGAGGTCATCTAGTCCAATCCCCTGCCAAAAAAGCAGGACCACTCCCACTAAATTATCCCAGCCAGAGTTTTCTCCAGCCGGGCCTTAAAGATCTCTAAAGATTCCACCACCTCCGTAGGTGGCCCATTCCAATGCTTTACCACTTGCCTAGTAAGAAAGTTTTTCCTAATATCCAGCCTCAACCTCCCCAGCTGCAACTTGGATGATCACAATAATCTCTCCTGAATTCTGTGAAGATATAAAACCAGAGTTCAGATATCACACTCTTCTTTATTGTCTCTTCTGCTGTAGTGGCCAAAGACCAGAGGTTCAGTACAAAAATGCACTGACCTTAAATATAAGGGTATCTCTTCACTAATGGTGGCAAAATTTCCGCCATCAGCCCAACGTTCTGGGAGTGGTCAGCAGCAAGTCTGAACTCGCTGCTGCACTCCCAGAAGTCAGCCCCAGCAGTCCTGGGGGCTAGGGGATATACATGAAAATCAACCGCAAGGGATTTGAGGTTGGCTTTCCTAAATGTATACTGGCGGCTTAGAAAGTCGCCTGCATTTATGCAAGGCATTTTATGTGCCTTGTGTAAATGTGGGTCTACTGTCACCAAGAAGAGCCCCAAGTATAGACTAGGGCATAAGGGAAGTTAGGTGCTTTTGAAAATCCCAGAAGGTGTCTATCTGCACCTTTAGGTGCCTAAAGATCTTTACAGATCTGGGCCTGAGTTTCTTATTTTACCATTTAACTTCCTATTTTGCTGCACTGTCTACCCAGTAGAGTTTGAGTGACTGACTAAGATGGTAACACATTTCGCTAACACATCATCATCAAGGAAATAGGATACATGGATTTTAACTCTAACAAATTTGAGTCTATCAATATGTAATTTGTAAATCTTTAAGTTTCTAGCCATCTTTACTTTGAAATTACAGTAACGTTGTTTAAAATCCAACTAAAATAATTTATTCATAGCACATTACATTGTCCCAGAAACTGTCAAATGACAGACTGCATCACTATACATTTCATGTCACAGTATAATGACTTGTGTCATTTAGGGATTGGGGTGTAATGTGAATCTCAAATTGTGGTCTATGGCTACATTATTGAAGGGCAGTGGTAGAAGCCACATTGTTGGAATAATTTTAAACCAGACTGGACACATTGCTAGAAATTATACTGGGGGGTGGGAGGGAATCTTGCATTAGGAGCAAGATAAACTAGCAGTTCATTTTGTTATCTACAGTTTCTGTGACTTTCTGTGACCCAATGAGACATGGCAGGTTAGGTTAATTATTTTTATTTTACATTACACTTTTTTAAATACATTATCACTAGTTTGGTAACGGTGGATGGTTATGTGATGTCAGATTCAGTCATGTGGCATGACAACTTGTGACTTCACATACTTCATCACTTACTGTACCAGATAGACCAACTTTTGTTAAAAAGGCATTAAGATTAAATTATTTCTCTCATGTTTTTAATACAAAATTTACTCAGTGATAATTAGGGAAATTTATCATCAAATCCAAAAAGTAAAACCAAGGACTAGACAGAAAACAAATAGATTATTTAAACATAGAATGACATTGTTTTACTTAATAAATCTTTTTATTCGTAGATATTAATCATATAATGTGGATATTGGAATAATGAATACATGTTAAAACAAGACAATCTGCAAAGTCCCATCACTGTTAAATATGACTGTTAAACATGTAGGAAAATAAAACACACAAATGCCCACCTCCCAGAAAATAGGCCATAGATCAGTTATTGAAAGAAAACTTTGAAATAAATTTTTCATGAGTGAAAGTGCAGTTCTGTACAAAAAAGATAATGTTCCTGCTAGAACAGGAAGAATCAATTCAGTAGAAAAATCATTCTGGCAAAATAGCAACAACTGAGATTTTCAGGGCCCATGATTAGGTGTTTGATGGGTCTGTTCTACAGTATGGCTGTGTTCACACAGCACTCTTATTTCGAAACAACAGAGGTTGTTTCGAAATAAGAAGTGCCATGTCCACACGACGCACGGCCATTTCAAAAGAAGCAAACTGCTTGTTTCGAAATGGCCGTGCTGCTTTCGAAATAAGCTAAACCTCGTTGGCTGTCGAAACAGGGTTGTTTCGAAACCAGAGGTTTCGAAACAGCCCTGTTGGGACATGTTGTTTCGGAACAAAGCGTTCCGAAACAACATGTCACCTTCCTCCCAGGGTGCTTGTTTCGGCCCTTGTGAACATAGCCTATGAAGCTGGGAATCCAAAAAGACCCTAGGTTGATTTCCAAAGGTCGTGAGTTTCTCTTGAATTCATTTAGAATTGTTGACTTCTGAAAATCAAATCCTATGTTTTTATTTTCTGATCATAGAATTATTAGAAAAATAGGATTAGAAGAGATCTCAGAAGACCATCTAGTCCAACCCCTGTTTAAAGCAGGACCAAATCCCAATTAAATCACCCCAGTCTGGACTTTGTCAAGTTAAGCCTTATAAACCACTAAGGATGGAAATTCCACCACTTCCCTAGGTAATCCATTCCTGTACTTCACCACCTTTCTAGTGAAAAAAGTTTTGTTTTTTTTCCCCCAATATCCAAACTAGGCCTGCTTAATTTGAATTGGTCCCAGTCTACATAAGCCTTTGCTTAGTTTGAACTAAGAAATTCCTTGGTCTGAGCTAAGGAATGCTTAGTTTGAACTAGTAAGTACCAGTGGCTATTTTAAACTAAGCACAATGTAGACTCGAACTAACCCTTAGTTTGAATTTTTTAGTTCAAACTAAGGGTAGTTAGTTCAAACTTACAAAGGTTGTGTCCACATACAGACATTTAAATTGATTTAACTTAAATCAATTTAATAAAATTGCTATAAAAATCATTACATTGATTTAAGCTAAATTGATTTGAACAGCTCCACACTAGAAAGTCAAATCAAACTAGTATATCCAGGGACAGTACTTGCTAGTTTGATTTAGGAGAGGGGTGCCATGTGAGGTGTGGCAAGATGGCCCTCGGCAGGGCCATGCCCCCACTCAATATATGAATAGAGAAAGGAACCCTGGGAAGGAGAAGGGCAAAAGTGTTAAATTGAAACAATCATTAAATCGAAATGACACATCTGCACTATGTTATTTCGATATAATGGTTGCAATCCGAGCATCATTTCAATTTTAAATGAGGTTTTATTGAATTGATCTAACTTTCCTTGTTTTGATATGATGGTGCTCATCATTTCAAAACAAGAAAATGTTGTATGAGCTAAAACTTTTTTGAAGTGAAATATCCAGAGTTATTTCGATTTGAAAACTATGTGTGGACATAACCAAAGTGTACTAATTTGAACTAATGTTAGTTCGAACTAGTCCACATTGTTAGTTTGGAATAATAAGTTTGATTTTAGTTTGAATTAACTTCGAACTTATTAGTTCAACTACCAAGTTTGAATTAAATTTCCATAATGTAGACATAGCCATTGCTGCTTGTTCTGTCATATGCCACCACTGAGAACAGCCCAACTGCATCCTCTCTAGAACCTCCTTTCAGTTAGTTGAAGGGTGTTCTCATATCCCCCACCACTCTTCTTTTCTGCAGCCTAAATAAGCCCAGTTTCCTCAGCCTTTGCTCATAAGTCGTGTTCTTCAGCCCCCTAATTCTTTTTGTTGCCCTCTGCTGGACTTTCACCAATTTGGCCATATTCTTCCCATACTGGGGGTCCAAAACCAGACAAAGTACTTCCAGTGAGTCCTTATCAGTGTCGAATAGTGGAATGAGGAGGGGGATCACTGATATTTGACTTTTGCACATGACAAAGCTGCATTGATTTTCTTTAAATCAATTTAAAAACGGATTTAGTAAAACCAATGCAAAACCCTGTGCACGCATTTCTATTATGATTTGAGTCAATTATATCAGTTAAGGTGAGGTTATACTTTTGATTTGCATATGATTATTTTATGACATTAACTTTCTTTAAAAATTCAGAATTTATAAGAAAAGGCTCTTTTCCTTGATTATTGTTTTCTTGTGTAGTATATTCTTCAGAGAACTGATGTCACAGAAGCATGCTATGGCCAGATTGTGAGACTTTTAACTGTGCTTTTACTGGGAATTATGGACAGCAGAGGATGAATACAACATTGCTTAATGACTTCTTTCTATTGAGCAGATGATTATAACCATTCTTGAGGTACATGCTGAGTTTAATTCAATGAGCATATTGATATGAGAATACTTTGGGATAGTAGCCAAGGTAATCATTCATAGTGTGTGTGCACATGCATGCGCGTGCACAGACACAGAGCCTCAGCTAAGAAATAGTATGTTAAATTCACCAGCTTGAATTAGAGAAGAAAGGTGCTGGTATGGAACAAATTCAGAAAAGCATAACCTGCCTGGAGACTTTATGGCAACTGACTAAGATCTGTGGAGAATGAAATTGATTATTGGCCCATAAAACAGAATATTTATTAAGAAAGAGAAGGCAAGTTTCATGGAGTGGGAAGAACAGATAAGAGAAATATACTTTTATGATATCAATTCAAGATTGCCTCAAGGAGCTTAATCAACTTAACTCAACAAAAAGGTTAAAATGTGACATGGTCACAACCTGTAAGTACCTGTATGGGGAACAGATATTTGATCATGAGCTCTGTAGCATAACAGAAAATAGAAAACAATGGCTGGAGGTTGAAGCTAAACAAATTCAGGTGTAAATTTTTAATGGTGAGAGTAATTAACCACTGGAGCAATTTATCAAGGGTCATGGTGGCTTCTCTATCATTCACTGTTTTTTAACTAAGTTTGTCTGTTTTCTTCTGTTTTCTAAAAAAATGTGCTCGAGGAATTATTTTGCGGAAATTTTATGGGCTGTGTTATACAGGAGGTCAGATTAGATCATCACAGGTTTTTTTTTTTTTTTTTCTGCTATTGGAATCTATAAGTAGTTTACTCCTGTCATGGGTCTATTCTACGCAATGAGACTTCCAGAGGAGAAAGGTATTTCAGTGTGATTAGGTTACTGAAGCAGGCTCCAACATATTTTTTGCTTCTTAAAATTCCTTAGTCATTGTTTTTTCTTCCTGCTCACACAGTTCACTAGTGATCAGATTTTTGACTCAAAGGCTGTGTTCACACAGCACTCTTATTTCGAAACAACAGAGGTTGTTTTGAAATAAGAATTCTGCTGTTCACACGATGCACAGTTTTTTCGAAACAATGGGAAGCCGTTGTTTCGAAACAGCCCGGCTCTGCAGCCACCCGCAGGGATCAGTGCTGGGCTGCGCTGAACCCCACCGGTGCCTGCAGCCCAGCTCTGCAGGCACCAGCCAAGGGACACCCCTCAGTACCTTGGCCAGGGTGCTGAGGGTTCCCTGGCCAGGGTGCTGAGGGGGCAGCCCTTGAAATGTTGTTTCGGAACCTCCTCCAGAAGCAAAATAGCATGTTCACAGTGTGAACATCCTATTTCGTTTCCCGCCTTTTCCCTTATTTTGAAATAACTTTTTTGTTAATTCGGACTAAGTTAGTTTGAAATAAGGCATTATTTCAATACAAGTTTGTTTCGACACAACTTGTATCGAAATAATCCCTGTGTGTGAACACAGCCAAAGATAAAAGTTGAGAGGGAAAAACCATCAAATAGGTGAGATTAAGTTAGGAGCAATCTGGATAAGATTGTGGGCAGAGAAACTTCTAAGGTTCCTGTTACCATAGCTTTTCCATATGTCATAATATTCACTGCATTTAGACTCATGAACCTCTCAAAGGAAGTGAAGTATTATTAGCTGCCGTTTAAAGTTGGGGAAACTGATGTAAAGAGAGGCTGAACATAGTGACCCTGTGGCTGAGCAGTAAAATGAACAAGGGGTCCTGTGGCACGTAAAGACTAACAAATCTATTTATTGCATGAGCTTTCATGGGAGAAAATCCCACTTCATCAGACACTTTGAAGCTGGGGGAACTTACAGAATGAAAGGAAATAAATGCAGGGAAGTGTAAGACATGGGAACAGGTCACACTGTGACAGCAGATCAAAGCAGTTGTTAAAATTCAAAGACTGGGGAGCAGCATAGATGAAGATGAGGTCAAATCACCTGTTGTTATGTGAGAAAAATCCAAAGCCCCTATTAAGACTTGAAGCAATACAATCAAATTTGCAAATAAATTCAATCTGTGCTGCTTCTCTTTGAAGCCTTGATCTGGTAGTCATCTGTGTGAGCACCGCAATTAGTAAATGCTCAATGGAGTGATCAGGAAGTTTGAAATGCTGACTCTTTGGTTTTAGAATGTTGTGATTTCTGATGTCAAATTTGTGCCCATTTATTCTTTTGCACAGACACTGTCCTGTTTGTCCAATATATAAGGCAGAGGGGCATTTCTGGCATATCATGGCATAAATCACATTGGTGGATGAACAAGTGAATGAGCCTTTGTTGGAATAGCTGATTTTATTAGGTCCTGTAATAATGTCTTTTGTGCATATATATGAGCAAAATTGGCAATGTGGTTTGTTGCAGGGGTATGTGCCTGTTTTAATGATTCTCTTGTTAGGTCTGTAGTTGCTGGTAAGTATCTGCTTAAGGTTTGCAGGCTGTCTGCAAGCAAGGAGAAGCCTGTCACCCAAGGTTTGAGAGGGTGAGGAATCATCCTGTAGAACAGGCTGTAGGTTCTTAATGATATTTTGTAGAGGTTCGACTTAGGGGCTGTAGGTGATGACCAGTGCTGTTCTGTTGTTTTCCTTCTTCAGCTTCTCCTGTAGTAGTTGACTTTGGGGTACCCGCCTGGCTCTGTCAATCTGTTTCTTCACTTCTCCAGGTGTGTCCTGTCATTTTAAAAATTCTTGATAGAGATCCTGAAGTTGTCTGTTTCTATCTGAGGGATCAGAACAAATGGAGGTTATATCTTAGGGCTTGGCTGTAGACAAAGAGATTGTGTGGTGTATTTTGGATGAAAGCTCAAGGGGTGTAAGTATATCAGTCAGTAGGTTTTCAGTCTAGGGTGGTGCTGATGTGTCCATCCCTTATTTGTACTGTAATGTCCATAAAGCATATCTCCTGTGTGGAGTGTTTCAGGCTAAGTTTAATTGTGGAGGGGAAATTGTTGAAATCTCTGTGGATATCTTCAAGGGCATCCCTACTGTGCGTCCAGCTGATGAAGATGTCATCAATGTAACATAAATAGAGGAGAGGTGCTTTGGAATGAGTCTTGAGGAAACATTGTTTTAAGTTAGCCATAAAAATGTTGGTATTTTGTGGGGCCAGGTGGGTTATCCTCAAATCTGAAATGATTGTGAGTGAGTACAAAGTCACAAAGTTCAGCCACGAGGTGTGCTGTGGCACCATATGGGATGGTTCTTCTAATAGCTTGTAATCCATCCTTGTGTGGGATGTAGGTGCAAAGAATGTCAATATCCATAGTGGCCAGGATGGTATTTTCTAGAAGCTCACCAATGGATTACGTTTTTTGCAGAAAGTCTGTAGTAACTCAAAGATAGCTAGCAATGTTGAATAGCATAGTGTCTGAGGAAGGAGCCTACATGGCCAAATAAGTCTGCTGTAAGAGTGCCAATGTCTGAGATGATAGGTCATCCAGGGTTTCCTTTTTTTATGGATTTTTGGACAGAATATCCCAGGTCAGGGTGCTGGTGGTGTGTCTGTTTTTATTTGTTCCTGTGCTGCCTCGGGGAGTTTCTTGAGTAGGTGGTATAGTTCCTTTTGGTAATCCTTAGTGGGGTCAGAGAAGAGTGGTTTGTAGAACAATGTGTTGGAGATTTGTTTATAAACCTCATGATCATAATCCAATTTACTCATGATGACTGCACATCCTTTGTTAGCCTCCTTAATAATGTCAGAGTTGTTCCTGAGGTTGTGGATGGCATTGCATTCTGCAAGGCTAAGTTTATGGCATAAAAGATGTTGTTTGTCCATGATTTCAGTGTTTGCATGGTGGTGGAAACAATCAATGCAGAAGACTAATCTAGTCTGTTCGGACCATTAGGAGGAGTCCACAAAGAATATTTCTTCTTGCAGTCTTGGGTGCAAACGAATAAATGGGCACAAATCTGACATTAGAAATCACAACATTCTAAAACCAGTGGGTGAGAATTTTAATCTTCCTGATCACTCCATTGACAATTTACTAATTGCAGGGCTCACACAGATGAATACCAGATCAAGGCTTCGAAAACAAGCTGTGTAGATCTAATTCATTTGCAAATTTGATTTCATTGCTTCAAGGATAAATAGTGGCTTTCAATTTTTCTCTGATTACTAGATGTGATTTGACCTCATCTTCCTCTATATATTGTTCCCCAGTGCTTGAATCTTAACAACAGCTTTGATCTGCTGTTACAGCGTGACCTGATCCCTGCATTTATTTCCTCCCATTCTATAAGTTTCCACCATCTTCAAAGCATCTGACAAAGTGGGACTTCTCCCATGTAAGCTCACACAACAAATAAATTTGTTACTCTTTAAGTGCCACAGGACTCCTTGTTTGTTTTACTGAACTAGACTAGCATGGCTGCCCCTTTGGAACTTTGAAACAAGATTCCAATGTGAAACTGCAGAATTGAGGTTACTATGCAAATTTGACACCATTATATTAAATCTAAAAAGAAATTTGGGCTAACTCATTCCTTATCAAAGGTGATCCCCCCCCCTTTTTTTTTTTTACCTTTTCACCTTATTATCTGTTGCTCCACAGCATTTGAATCAAAACATCTTTTTTTTTGATTTTCTGAAAAAGACTGAACTGACCTTGTTATTTACACTTCTCTGTACTTATCTATTCACATGACATGCTATAGTTTCCATTTCATGCATCTGCTGAAGAGGGATTACACCTATGAAAGCTCATGCAATAAATAGATGTGTTAGTCTTCAACCTTGCCCCAGGACTCTTTGTTTTCCTGAATGAGACTAACAACAGTTACCCTCTAGAACTTGCTGATAAAAAGTTTTTCATCAGAAAATGCTGATTTTTCAAAACCCAATTTTTAATGAAAATATATCTGTTTTAACTAAAATACCAATCAGATCCAGGATTGAATTTCTGATGAGAGTAAGACCCAAGCTAGAATAATTGATAGACCAGTGATAAGTACATTCACCTGTGAAAGGGGAGATCTAGTTGTAATTCCCTGCTCAGAGCAGCAGTTGAAACCTAGCTCTCCCATATCCCAAAGGAGTGTCTTAAGTCTTTGTACTGCAGGAGTCAGAGAAGAGAACTGCAAATGAGCTTCCTCTATCCCAAGTGAGTGCTCTAAACATGCAACTATGAAGTCAGTTTTTCAAGTTCCCCTGTGGGAATGGTTCCACCTTGTATAAATAGACCTGTAGTCCAGACATTCCTGGTGGAAGCTGCTGTGGCAAATAGGAAGAGCCAGGATCTAAAGTCGGGGTTCCTATCTCCCAGGTGAGAGTTCTAATCACTGTCTTATTGGACATTCTTGGGTTACTCATCCATTTATTATGAAAAATTCCAAAAGGTCTGATTTGCATTCTAAATTGGAACAAAAAGTTCAGAATCTCAGAACAGAAATGTTTTCCACCAGCACGAGTTTTCATCTCTCTCATTAACAAAGCAATTCTTTATTAGTAACCACCATGCCTCTTCAAAGTAAATCCTGGGAACCCATGTAACACAAGAGGGAGTGAAGTCATCTGCAGCCAAATTAAAAAGAAGGTCAATAAAAGGGTAAGGGGGGATCACAAAACATTTTGCAATATGGTATTTTTAGCCATAAGAACTTTTTTAAATCTAGATACCTAAGAATTGCCACATTGGTTTCAGCGCACCACCAGGAATGTTAAGGAATTTTTAGAAGTCCTAGGAATCAGTTCATGTTTAGGATTCTCAGAGAATGGAACAGAGCTCATTATTCTCTCTCTGACAGTCTTTCTTTAGCTAGTTCCTTCTCTTTTATTTAATTTCCCCCTTTACTACATTTCTGGGTCTTATAGCTGCAAAAGTAAATTAACTGTAAACCAATGCAATGTTGTGGTGTTATTGTCAATCAGGAAACAGAGCTTCCCCCAGCCTATCACAAAGATGAGCTTGGAGATGGCAGGAGAGTTATAAATCATGTAATTTAGAAGCATATAATATGTTCTATCAAAATGAAACCTGATTTCATTTATATATTGAATAAGCACTGTGTGTCTATGATTGAAGTAGTTCTGTGTTTTTGAAGTTAAAACCAAACAAGCCACAATATATTTTTGAAATAGAGTGCCATGACTTTTAGCGAGACAGTGGGCTTCAAATGAAATTGTGATTTTTTTCATGACAAACAACCAGCATTAATCATGTTTCATTGAGTTTTTGGGATTACATTCAATATTACAAATCTTTCTTGGGTACTGAGCTGGCCCCTATTACCATATTATCTGAGTGCCTCACAATCAGTAGGTTGAGGTAGGAAAGTACTATTATTTCCATGATACAGGTAGGGCATAGCATGACCAGGGCAGATAGAGAGACTAAGAGCAAGTTTTTTTTTTTTACAAGTGTTTAAGCGCCAAAAGGTACAGATTCAGTGCATAGGGGGATTTTCAGTAGTGTTGAGTCACCTGACTCTCACTGATTTTTTTTTTTTTTTTGTAAGGCAGTGAGGTATCTTTGAAAATACCACTTGGTACCTAAATAGCTTTGAAAACCTAGCTCTAAATAACTTGCCCAGGGTCTCACAAGAAGCATGTGATGGATCAGGGAATTAAACCAAGCCTTCCAAATCCCAGGTTAATCACTGAAGCAACCTGTCTCTTGGGGGCATGCTTATAGCTCCCATGAACTTAATAGGCACTCCTCTGCACAAGTATGTGTAGGGTTGGGGCCTGCCCTAATTATGAATGAACAAAAGCCTCAGGACCCCCTGATTTTTATATTCATAGTCAGAAAGGATGGATACAAACATAAAATGCACTTTTAGGAAGATAATACTTTAATTTCTGAAAATCCAGAACCTTTAATACACAGGAACCAAAACAAGAGACAGGCTGCTCTGAAAAGTAGAGGCACTACTCATCCCACCATTCTTTAGGCTGGCTTTTTCCATGGTAACTGACTGCATTTCCCTGCAAATCCTACTTACCTACAATCAGGACCAAAACACACCTTACAAATTAAAATGACAGCCTATATTCCACACAGTTTTCAAATACACCACATGGATAACCATTCTGTGAGAAATCTAACAAAAATGTATTATAGCAAAGCTTTTCAGAAAGTCTCAGCAGGGGGTTCTGGCATTTGTAGTAATGAAGCTCCTTGTGGTATGTTGTCCTTTATCAGCACTGCAGAAAATAATCCTGGCAACAGACCATTTTCTCTTAAAGTTTCTGATTTCTTGATCCTGTTTCCTCTATTACAGAGTCCCATTTGCCACCTGTTGAAGAAATATCTCTCTTTCTTATGGTCATTAATAGCCCAGCAACCTTCAACATTAGGTTTGTTTTGTTTTATTATTACGAATAACAATTCTTCTATATATGCAGTAGTATGTATTTGCCTCCTCCTTTACCTAATATTCTGAGTAGGACAGAAAAAAATAAAAGATGAAACAAGGCTGCAACAAACCAAAAGAATGTTGTTACATTTCACATTTCTTTTATATGATAGCAGGGCCACACAAAATTAGGAAATGGAGAACACGTAAAGATACAATCTCAAAAGAAAAACATCTAAATCCCAAGCAGTCCCCTAAAAAAGACAGGACATTGTCACAATGCTTAGCTCAGACTGATTTTGTTCAAATCATTTTTGTCCATCTCCAAATAAAATGTGACTCTCAGCTATCATTACACAAGAAGAAAATAGTACAGGCCACAATATGAATTCTAGAGAAGTCGAAGACAATGTATGTGTCCAGTTTAAAGTTTCAGAAATCATTTAAAGACCAAGGTTGTCATGAACACAACAACAAGTGGAAGAAAATGTAAGCTGCAGAGTACCTTCATGAGGCAGGTTTCATATCCCTCTTAAATATAAACACAATAGCAACTTTGATTAAGAATATTCTATCGGAACATGCCAGCTTTTCACTTCCTATCTTCTTCATATATTCAAAGTTTGGAGGCCCAGCGAGAAAATTTTAGCACTCAAGAGAAATCATCCTGGTTGTACTGATAGCTGAAAGGATGTGACAAAGTGCAGTGACATTTACAGACACTTTGATTGCTAGGGAAAATTGGATGCCCCAGTTAGTTAGAAGAGTATTTCTTGTTTCTTTGTAGCAATTGTAAAACAATCAGTCATTAGGTTTATATGTGCTCAGTAGAGGAGGGTATTCTAAAGGTGAAGTGTCTAGTTTAGGAATATTAACAGGTCATATTAGTCGGGAGACTAATTGGCTTGGTGTTTTTTTTTTCCCTAAAATATTTTAGAGCTTGAACAAAGGTTGGCAGTGGCAGCTGGGGGAGTCTCTGGGTGCCCCCTAGGCCTTTCACACGTGCAGGGTGCCTTGTCTGGATCCTCCATCCCATCCCTGCATGAGACTGTGCCACCCCCCACAGCCTAAGGCCCTTCACCATGTGGGAGGGCCAGTGCTGGGAGGGCCTTGGGGCCAGAGGCTGCCCCAGCCTGACTGGTTGGCCCAGAGGGCAGTAGGGCTGAAAGGTACATGAGCTACAGCTTCCAGTGTGACCTGAAGGCCAGCCGCAGGTCTACTGCATGCCAGCCAGCCTCACCCCCCAGAGCAGAATGACCAGTCATGACAGCCCAGCCAGCCCAGGCCCCAAGGGTGGCTCAGGACCTGGGGTATATCTACATTGGGGCTCTTTTAAGTTGACTTAATAAGGTCAATTTTAAGTTGACCTTGTTAAGTCAACTTAAGGGTATGTCAACACTGGGGGGCTCTGTTAAGTCAACCTTGTTAAGTTGACTTAACAGAGCCTCAGTGTAGGCATACCCCAAGAGCACTGCAGAGCCCACTCCCTGCCCCATCCCAGGGCCTGATCCAGCTCAGGTGGCCGATCTGGCTCCTGCTTCCACTGGCAAGTGGCTCAGAGCCAGAGCTGGCCCCTGTCATTGCCACAAGCAGCAGGCGGCTCAGAGCTGGCTGCTCCCTCCACTGGCAAGCAGCTTGGAGCCGGCTCCAAGCTGCCTGCCATATTTGGCAATTGCAGGGGGCTGGCACCAGCTCCCAGCTGCTTGTCAGTGGTGGCAGGGGCAGGATAGGGGCCCCTGGAGCCAGATCAGACACCAGAGCTGGCCAAGAGCCAGGGCCCTCAATGCTTCTGCTGTCTGCATTGTGTTAAGTCAAATTAATAAAGTCAGCTTAACACTTATGTCAACCTTAAGGGCAGATGTTATTAAGTCAACTTAGGCAACTTAATGCAAGGCCAATGTGGATGTGGAGTTCCTTAGGTTGACTTAAGTGAAGTTAAGTCAACCTAAGGCTCCAGTGTCAGCATACCCCAGCTGCCCCAAGGGTGACTCGGGAATGTGGAGCCCAGCCTGTGGCCCAAGGTGTCCCTGCTTCCCCCACTCCCAGTGGCAGCAGGGCAGTGGGCCTCATCAGCTTGTATGGTAATCCATCCCTGAAATTTTGAAAGTAACAGCAAATTATGCAGTGTTTGTCCAAAGTGTCCGTTCTGTTGCTATTCAGGGACATAAAGTGTGATCCTAATTTTTAAAATGTGAATGCACAGCACCTAGTACATATTCACAATAAAAGCTTTGCTAATAAGATTTTTCACTTCATTGTCAATTAAAAAAAATAAAGCAAAATTATTTCAGGTCAGTCCAGAAAGGATTTTTTTTCAGTTTTTTTGGCAAATCAAAAACTTAAAACAAATATTGTTTTGTTGAAATTTTAAACATTTTAAACACTTTTGAATGGTTGAAATATAAAATTAAAGGAAATTTTAAAACAAAAAATAGTTTCAAACAGAAAAATGGAAACATTTCATTTAACCCATGTAAAAACAAAATTTTGATTTATTTTTAGAAAGGTATATAGGGTGCTTTTTTCTCCTGAAATGAACAATTTATCAAAATCAACAGAATTCATAGAACATTTGTGTCATCATTTCAGAAATTTTTACCAAAAGAATAAAGATTTGGATGAAAGGTTCTCTCTGTCTCTACTCAAATCAGTTTCATAATCTTGACTTGTATAAGTGCATTTATATTTTTCGCAAATTTCAAAACGTGTTCATTCTAAAAGCAATTTTCTTGTGACCATAGGAAATTATAGGCCATATCCTGACATCCATCGTCACATGGAGTAGTATCTTACTCTGTAAATACCCTTGTTGATTTCCATAATATAATTTGTAAAGTACACTTTCATGTGAGTAAGGCAGAATACGTATCTAAAGATTAAGTACAATGAAATAGAAGACTAAAATATGCATTTCTCAGAGTAGATAGAAAGAATCCAGCACAAACATTTTTGAACACTTTTTATAGTTAGAAATGATTTTTAAAAGCTTACAGATGGCTTTTCTGGTGTCTGACTGGGTGACACCATCTGCTTCTTGCATACAGTCGCCCTTATTATATTGCACACATAGATGTTCCACAGTGGCAGATCTGCAGTTATATGATGATTAATGAGTTGTCCAGTTATTTTAAAAAGAAACTTGTTTTACAGAAAGTGCACCAGTTGAACCTCTGTCCAGATGTTTTGTGCAGATGGCATGTAGTTTTCTGATCAGCATACTTAAAAGCTTCTGTGTGAGTGTGTATGTGTGTGATTTGAAGAATAAGATTAGTTTCCTCTATCCTTCTGCAATTAGTTGTGGAAATTACTTTGAACTCTCTCATGTTCCTTTTGGTTACAAACACTGTTAGATTAAGAATGCTCAGAATTCTTTACAGCTTCAGGCTACTTTTCTAAAATGGAACATCATCCATGAATAATTTCATTGACTACAACAAAAAGCTAAAGTTCTCTTGATTACACATTTCTTGATACAGACCCAAAAAAAAAAAAGTCAAGGAACTGTTTCTGAGGCCTCTCTGCATAGTCTGCACCTTGGGTCCTGTCTAGTGGGGTAGATCCCTGCTTCAATGGATCTGGTGCTCAGTGCCTGTTCTTGTGCTGCTAGGATCAGTGCCTCAGTGCTATCTTTTAGTCCAGCCCTTTCCAGCCACTGGTAGGATTTCCCAATGTCAGCCACCTCAGCTATCTGTTGATAGTACATTCCGTGCAGGGTCTTGTCTTGCCATGGCACTTCTTCTGCTTGATCTTCCTCCCATGTCTGCTGCTGCCTCAGGGACTCTCTCAGCAGCTCATCTTTGGGTGCCATCTTACTGATGTACTCCTGGATGCTCTGGGTTTTGTCCAGGACAGTAGCTTTGATACTCACCAAACCCCGCCCGCCTTCTTTCCGGCTGGTGTGCAGTCTTTGGGTGTTGGATTTGGGGTGGAAACCTCCGTACATTGTGAGGAGCTTCCAGGTCTTCACATCGGCAGCCTCCATGTCCTCCTTTGGCCAGCTCACTATATTGGCAGGGTATCTGATGACTGGCAGGGCGTACCTGTTGATGGCATGGATCTTGTTCTTTCCATTGAGCTGGCTCTTCAGGAGTGTGTGTGTGTATATATACATGCACAGTGTATGGGCTAAACCAGCCCAAGACCAGAGGGGAGATCCTACAGAAGGTCGTGGAGAATAACAGGGCTAAGATCCTGTGGGACTTCCAGGTCCAGACAGACAGGCAGGTACTGGCCAATCAACCAGACATTGTGGTAATAGACAAGGACCAGAAGACAGCGGTGGTGATAGATGTAGCAGTGCCAAGTGACAGCAACATCAGGAAGAAGGAGTATGAGAAGCTGGAGAAGTACCAGGGCCTGAAAGAGGACCTAGAGAGGATGTGGAAAGTGAAGGCCAAAGTGGTCCCAGTGGTGGTAGGAGCACTCGGGGCTGTGACTCCTAAGCTGGGAGAGTGGCTCCAACAGATCCCAGGAAGAACATCAGAGCTCTCTGTCCAGAAGAGTGCAGTGCTAGGAACAGCTAAGATACTGCGCAGAACCCTCAA
>ML682040.1:6699365-6714440 GCA_007922195.1 Podocnemis expansa
GAGCATCCCTTCAAGTAGTTGAAGGTTGCTATCAAATCCCCCCTCAATCTTCTCTTCTGCAGACTAAATAAACCTAATGCTTTCAGTCTTTCCTCATAGGGCTTGTGCTGCAGCCCTTTAAACATTTTGGTTGCCCTCCTCTGAACTCTCTCTAGCATGTCCCTGTCCTTTTTGTAGTGGGGAGCCCAAAACTGAACACAGTATTCTAGATGTGGCCTCACCAGTGCAGAATAGAGGGGAATGATCACATCCCTTGATCTGCTGGTAATACTTCTTTTGATGCAGCCCAGTAAGCCATTGGCCTTTTTGGCAGCAAGAGCACACTGCTGACTCATATCTAGCTTCCCATCCACCATGACCCCCAGGTTCTTTTCTATAGTGCTGCTACTTAGCTGAATGTTTCCCAGCCTGTAGCAGTGCATGGGGTTTTTCCATCCCACGTGCAGGATTTTATACTTGTCTTTGCTGAACCCCATAAGATTTCTATTGGCCCACTGTTCCAATTTATCTAGGTCTCCCTGAATCCTGTCCTTGCCCTCCAATGTGTCTACTGGTCCCCCCAGCTTGGTGTCATCCGCGAACTTACTGAGAGTGCAGTCTATTCCATCATCCAGGTCATTGATGAAAATGTTGAACAGAACCGGTCCCAGGACTGACCCCTGGGGCACACCACTCGTTACTGGTTGCCAGCTAGACATGGAATCATTGATTCCTACACGCTGAAACCATTGATCTAGCCAGTTTTCTATCCACCTTATAGTCCACCTATCCAACCCATACTTCCTTAATTTGCCAATGAGAATGCTGTGGGAAACTGTATCAAAAGCCTTGCTAAAATCAAGGTATAGCACATCAACGGTGCTTCCTGCATCCAGAAAACCAGTCATCTGATCATAGAAGGAAATGAGATTGGTCAGGCATGATTTACCCTTGGTAAATCCATGCTGACTGTTCCTGATATCTTTATTTTCCTCTATGTGTTTGAGGATGGATTCTTTGAGAACCTGTTCCATAATTTTTCCAGGGATTGAGGTGAGGCTGACTGGTCTGTAATTCCCTGGATCCTCCTTTTTCCCTTTCTTGAAAATAGGCACTACATTTGCTTTTTTCCAATCCTCTGGCACCTCCCCCATTCTCCATGAGTTCTGAAAGATAATGGCCAGCGGTGCTGCTATCTCATTGGCCAATTCCCTTAGCACCCTTGGATGCAGTTCGTCTGGCCCCATGGACTTGTGCACATGCAGCTTCTTTAAGCAGTCCCTAAACTGACCTTCCGTCACCAAGGGTCTCTCTTCTTCTCTCCAATCTGCCATACCCATGGTAGTGGGCTGGGAGCTGACCCTGCCTGTGAAAACTGAAGCAAAAAAAGCATTGAGCACTTCAGCTTTTCCCTCATCCTCCATCATGAGGATGCCTGCCCCATTCAGCATGGGACCTACACCATCCCTGATCCTCTTCTTGTTATTAATGTACTTATAGAACCCCTTCTTGTTATCCTTTACATCCCACACTAGCTGCAACTCCATTTGTCTTTTGGCCTTTCTGATTTTATTCCTGCAGTCCCTAGCAATATCTTTATAAGCCTCCTTGGCCATCTGACCAAGCTTCCACTTCCTGTAAGCTTCCTTCTTATGTTTAAGCTCAGAGCAGAGTTCTCAGCTAAGCCATTCTGGCTGCCTCACATGTTTGTTCTTTCTCCTAATCGGAATGGTAACTTCCTGTACCCTTAGCAGGGTTTCTTTAAAATATAACCAACTCTCTTGGATTCCTTTCCCCTTCACATTAGCTTCCCAAGGGATCCTGCCCATCAGTTCCCTGATGGAGCCAAAATCTGCTTTTTTGAAGTCCAAGGTTTTTGTTTTGCCCCTTTCCTTCCTTCCTTTAATCAGCATCCTGAACTCAACCATGTCATGGTCACTACTGCCTAGCTTGCCATTTACCTCTACCTCCCTGATCAATTCTTCCCTGTTTGTGAGCAGCAGGTCGAGAGGTGGAAGGCCCCTAGTTGGTTCCTCTAGCATTTGTACTAGAAAGTTGTCCCCAACACTCGAAAAATTTCCTGGATTGCCCATGCACTGCTATATTGGCCTCCCAGCAGATGTCAGGGTAATTGAAGTCCCCCATCAGCACCAGGGCCTGTGATCTAGAAGCTTCCGCTAGTTGTCCATAGAACACCTTATCCACCTCCTGCTTCTGGTCTGGTGGTCTATAGGAGACACCCACTACAAGATCCCCCTTGTTGCTTTCCCATCTCAGTGTAACCCACAGACTTTCTACTGGCATGCTTCCACTTCTGTAATGGAGCTCTGAGCAGTCATAGAGCTCTTTTACATATATTGCTACTCCTCCCCCTCTTCTTCCCTGCCTCTCTTTCCTGAACAGTTTATACCCATCCATGGCAGAGCTCCAGTCGTGCAGACTATCCCACCACGTCTCCATTATTCCTATGATATCACAGTTCCTTGTCTGCACTAGTACTACCAATTCTTTTGCTTATTTCCCAGGCTCCTCGCATTAGTGTATAGGCTCCTAAGATACCCGGCCGATTGCCCTACTTTGTCATTTTGATTTTTAGTTCTATTACATATACCTCCTTGCATTTTTTCTTGGAGTCCTCCTCCCCCACTCTCCCCACATACTGGGGCTTCAGTAGATCACTTAAGACAATTATTTGACCCCCCCCCGATGTTCCAACTACCTTCTCTTTTATTCCTGGTGCTACAGTCCCAGCACCCCCCAAGTTCCATCCCTTCCCCCAGATCACCCACATTGCCACTTACCTGTGGGCTTTGGTCTCCTTCCCCCTTTGAACCTAGTTTAAAGCCCTCCTCACTAGGTCAGCCAGACTGTGTACATTTGGTGATCAAAACTGCATGTAATATTCAAGTTATGGGTAAAACATTTATTTGTATAGAGTCATTTGTTTTCTTTTCTTATTATCTATCCCTTTACTAATTGTTCCTAACATTGTTAGCTTTTTTGACTGCCAATGTACACTAAATGGATGTTTTCAGAAAACTAACCCTGATGATACCAAAATCTCTTTCCTGAGTTGTAACAGCTAATTTAGACTTCTCCAATTTGTATGTATATTATGATTGTTTCCCAATGATCGTTACTTTTTATTTACCACCACTGAATTTCATCTGTCACCTTACTTCCCACTTACCTCAGTTTTTTGAGATCCCTTTATAACTCATCACACTGTGTTTTGGACCTACCTATCCTAAATAATTTTCATTTACCTGTAAATTTTGCCGCCTCACTGTCTGCCCTTTTTTTGAGATCATTTATTAATATGTTACTAGTCTGAGTACAGACCACCTCAGTCTCATATCTGTCACTAAAAAGAATGGCTTAGGTGTGGGAATCTCACTGACATTCTATGGGCCCACACCAGTGTTTTTTTTCTCCTTCCAAGGGTGATGAGTAGTGCATTGCCAGAAGTTACAAGTCATCCTGCAGCTCTTTTCAGTCTAGCAGATTTATTTTAATTTAATAGTGTTACAGGAAAACATATATAATAAACAGTTGAACTACCTGTATACGTGTTAAGAGCTTACCAGAGGTCATCAATCACTTTAATGAGATGCTAGTAAGTCAAAGTCCTTCCAACCCTTCCACAAGAGTTAGGACTCTTGACCAGAAGGGCCCTCTGTCTCTTTGGCATCAGAAAGAAGGCCCTGAGTAAGTTTAAATCCAGTCATCCTTTTAATGTTATAATCCCTTTTTTAATTTGTTCTGTGGAAAATCCAATCTGAACTAGTATATGCAAGCCTCCATAGGAGGTGGCCCTTTTCTGGAGATGTTTTCAACATAATTGATTTACTTTAATCTTTCCACACAGTTCTGGATTCCGAGTTGAATTGTGATAACTCCTCCACTCCTCAGTTTTTCATACAACCCCTGATCCACAATGATACATTAACTTAACACAATGGTACCCAACGATATTGTATAGGATTGCACTGTCTATCACAGTAACTGCAAAATTCTTCAGAGAAGCAACGCATATTTACAGAACTGAACACTTAAAGTTTGTCTACATTATATATAAGTCCACGCCAGCGGTGTGTAAACTGTAGTCAGCACTGGTATGCCATACACTAACTAGTTTGCATGGACCCTGCTGGTGAACAGTAAAAGTTCCTTAGTGAGCATCCATGTAGCAGTATCATATCGGTCACCATGGCATAACACACCATAGAGACATACCGGTAGTCTTGAGTCAAATGCAGATGAGCCCAATCTGTTCAGTGAGATGATCTGAGGAACATTCCTCCCAGACACCCTGTCTGACAAAGACCCATTGAGTCTTTGCATTTTCTGAGCTCACCTTTGAAGATACCTGAAAAAAAGTTCCTGGGGTGAACTGAGAGAGAGAGGGAATCTGCGGTATTGCTGTTTATAGTGTTAGGTTTGTTAGCTAATACCAGAAGTGTATCTTTAAGAGGGACAACATCATTAAAATCTAGTGAATTTTTTTATCCATTTACTTTAAATTAATTTGTGGAAATGCAGACCCATTTTCACAATCACTTTTTAAAAACACATTTTCTATTATTATTATTATTATTATTATTATTATTATTATTATTATTATTATTATTATTATTATTATTTAAATCTCTCTCTGTTGCTAGGTAAAAGACCCACAGGGGAAAAAAGGGTGGGGGGCAAAGGGGGGGTGACTATACAGAGGTAATAGGGAACTTCCTATGCACAAACAGCTGTCACATGCACAATGTAATCAAACTAAAATAAGAAAAAATAAATTTATGTTTACACTTTATTATAATGTTCCAGTTATAAATGGTTTAAAAAGGGCTAATAGATTATTAACACATACTATTCACATCTATTATAAATGTTATAAATGATTATGTGCTGCAATTATAAGTAACATATTGGAAACTAAAAATCTATGTCTATTAAACTTTTCTAAAAGATATGAATCAGTTCTTCATTCATTATAAACTATTTTTAAATATAAACAATATGAAATGGCATAATTGTCTTGTGACCTTTCAATTATAGTAATTTTGCATGTTATTTGTAACCACAGGAGGTAAAATAATTCATACAGCTGTGATTCTTAAACCAACATAGCCTGATTCTCCATTGCTTTGAACCAGCACCAAGTGGATGAGAATGCCCTGAATGGAAGTGATATTACTTCATACTTTCTCTGCCCTAGTGTAAATGGCTTCATAAAATGCAGAGCAATAGAAACTTACGTCTACAGTTTCTGATTGTGCAAAACAATGATTTTTTTCGTGCTACACAGCATGTGTTTTAGGAGCTACCTGGGTTATGTCTACACTTGCATGTATATTCCAAATATTGGATCATGTTTGTGATATGTGTGCTCCCCAGATACGTGCTGAGAGTCCGCATATGCTTTTTGGACATGGGTATAAAGCTGTTTATACACATACATTATCATCAACATAGCCACTGTAAATACGTGACATTAGGGTTATCATTTCAATAACAGTATTCAAGGCTCTTTCAGGAACTCTAATTTTTTTCAGCAACTGTAGGAACCACTTTCCTTTGTTTTATGGTACTATCTTTATCTGTTTGCTGATGACTCTTCTTGATAATGTGGTCCCTTATTATTATTGCCTGCAAAACTTGGTGGAAGACATGGAGAAAATGATGATCTTTATAGTGGGACATTGGAGTAGGAGATGCTGGCTGGAATTTGGGCAGCATTTTCTGTCATGCCAAAGATATCTGATGTTGAGAGTCATTGACATTCATTCAGCTCACATTTTACAGATGTGTTGAATGCTAGTATTGTCACAGCATTCACTTTGGTCATTGCTTCTGGTGCAGTCATGTTATTTTGGAAACCTAGAATGACCAGCTGGGGTTTCAGAAGTTCCAAATGAGTAAACAGACTTTCCATGACTGTTGGTCCTAGCTTAGGTCTTATTTTCAGTCTCTCATATTCTAGACCATTTAGAATATTAACCTGAATCCCATGTCCAGTTTCAGAAGAATGATTGGTCCATTCATTGTCAGAGGTAGGTAGTATCCAGTCCTTCTCATCTCCCCAAAAATATCCTCAGTCACCCTGTTGGTAGCTAACAGCTTGTCTGCTGATGTTGGCAAGTTCACTGTCATCAGGTTGATCTTCCAAATTGACTGATCAAGGCTGTGAAGACCCACTCAATCGATCAGGAAGCTGAAGGTGTAAAGACCACACCTGCAGAAGGAGTAGCTCTGAGTCGGAGGGAAGGCTGACTCCGTGCATTGATGACAGCACAGTAAGTAGGCAGTGCAAAATTGGACATAGATACACAATGTATTCTAAGTACTTTTCATATCTCCTTTCGATTGCTGCTGAAATCACGCAGCAAGATAGACCAGGACTAAATGCACTTGACTTTTCTGCCTTTGGGATCTGCAACAGTTTGTAACATGATTACATTTTCCATAGTTATGACAGTTATGTCTCTTAGACAAGACAGTGCTTGAGGCCATGCCATGATCCACACTTGAAATATGATTGTCTAGACTCAGTCTTCCCTTTACCAAGGGTTGATTGCACATAGTGACTCAAATCACAATAACACCTATAGCTATATGATTCTTAGCTTTGTTCATGAATGACCCTTCTGGTGAATTCAGCTGCTTTACTTGTGTTTTTACTGTTTCGGTGGCCCTGCATACATAGGGAACTTTGTTCAACGTTAACTCCTTCCCGGAGCAGTCTCTCTCGATGCATTGTCAGTAATGCCACAAATTAATCTCTCTAGTCAGCAAAGCTAGAGGTTTTAGTGATTTTTTTTTTCCCTTTCATTCTCTGACAAATTGTTCTGTGGTGTCATCTGGCTTTTCCATATATATAAAGGAATCTATATCCCTCAAAAGTCACTTTCCTTCACCTTCCTCAAACTCAAAATTATAACAAACAGGCAGTATCTCCTCCACAATAAAATGTAAAAGTATAGATAATTTTAGGTTTTTGTCTCTGTCCTATGCCCCAGTGGCAAACAAATACAACAGATAACACATCTTAAACATCTCTGCAATATTGCTGGACACTTTCAGACTGGAAGGAGGCTGCAAAACATCTACTTCTAGACTTGTGCTTTCACTTACTTGATGAAGGCTTCTTTTGTCTCTGTTTTCAGTTGCTTAAACAGCAGTTTTCCTCCAAATCCTTATCATCTCTGAACTCATTCACCACTTCTGACATCCTGTAATGATCTTGAGGGTTCCTTAAGAACAAAATAATAAAAGAGTAAGGAATAGATCTTAAATAACACAGATGGGAGTGATTCACAGGAATGCAGTGGAGAGCAACCACTGTATACAAATCCTTCTAGTTTGAAAATTAATTCAAGATTGTTAATTAGTCTTAATGGCTATGTCTACATTAGATGGCTCAGTTAAGTCAACATAACAAGATCGACTTAAAATCGACTTTATTAAGTCAATTTAGAGAGTCCACGTTTAAGTTGACTTTATTAAGTTGACTTAAGCCATGGTAGCAACTTACGTCAACTTAATAAAGTCAGTTTTAAGACGCTACCCTGGCTTAAGTTGACTTAATACTTGAAGTCGACTTTAAGGGCAGGAGTTATTAAATTGACTTACAGAAGTGCTTAAGTTGACTTAATAAATACCAATTGTGGCCATGGAGTTGCTTAAGTCAACTTAAGTCAGGTTAAGTCAACTTAAGCCTTTAGTGTAGACATAGCCATCAAGTTTGTTGAGGGAGTTTATGGTTCCTGCCCAAATTTGACAGCAGAGATATCTAATATAAGAGGTCCCCAGGGAAGCTTTGTAGAAAAGCCACACAAGTTTAGTTTAATTTTATAAAATCCTGTTATTGCTTAAAGCATAAATGGTAAGCACAGACTTAAGAAAGGATTAATTGAGTCAATATATATCTAACCAAATTACAATTAACTTCAATTTAATACATACAAAATATCTTATGCTTAACTAGGTTTGATATTCAAAACCCTATAATTGGTACTTACACTTTGGTTTTCCAGCATGATCAAGTGAGACACTCAAGAACTCGATTAGACAGGAAGGGTGCTCAAGAAAAAAGTTTAGTAACTGTAACTGATATCTCTAGGCTTGTGAAAGTAACTTAAATAACTTGCTAATAAGAGAATGTTAGTTTGTATTGTTCTAGAGACAAGACTAGCTGAGAGCTGAAAAAGCTCAGAGCTAAAACTGAAAAAAAGTAGAAGCTGCTTTCCTTAGTAACAAAGTTTGGGGTTTTATACCCTTCTTAACATAAAGCAAGTTAGATCCCCTCTATCACCCAAATATGGGGAGATCACTCAGAAATTGTAAGGGTACATATATGTCATTGGTCAAAGGTCTTTTCATATAATTGACATATGATTGATGCACGTCCACCCTTCAAAATGTTCCATTATTATTTATAGATATCGTTGTGAGTTTTCTAGTGTTCTACTTAGTGTCGAGGGGTCCAAACTGCAAAAATCATGCATTGTCTTGCTTTCTACTGACCTGGGTGTCGTGATCAAAATATACCCTCTTGGATCTATGCATCACTGAACACTGATGAACAAACAGATTCCCCTTTCTAGCTTCTAATCTAATATTATCTTAAGCTTCCTACTTATGCCTATGCCCTTTAGCTGTTCATACGAGCTCTATAATTTCTTATACAGGCCTGTAAGGTACCTTGTATTGCAGCAATCAATATAAAAGTTATGCTAAGTTATGAACTTGGGCTAAGTTTAGAAGGCTCTATAACTTTAATAGCAGGATTCTTTAAACTTATAAAGGATACACAACTGATATATAGCTGAATACATGCATGCAAACAAAGCATATGTTAAGTGAAATGGCTACGCCATGTTAGATCTGATGTAAGGCATATATCCCAATTCGCAACACTGTCCCAAGCTATCAAGCATCTCTAAATCATAATCTTCAAGCATCTGAGGACACAGAAGGACTGCTCAAGTACACTAAGAAGCTGTTGGGCTTCTGCTAGTTATCTACCTCAGGGAGATCAATGATGACCCCAAACTCCAGGAACCTGGCAGCAGGGTTGTAGGAAGTATCCCAGGGACACTAGACTATAGTCTGATTATGTGTTCAGAATATTGGTTAGCTTGTTGTGGTAGGGTCTCTGCTGACCCAGTAGTGGACCCTTCCACAACTGTTACAACGTTGGCCTGGGAACCACTGGAGTAATGCCGGCCCGGGCCTCTCACTTCCATACTGCCAATCCTATGCTTGGGGTGGCAGCCACAATACCTTAGGCCAGGAAGCCTGGTTACTGCTCTGCACTGTCACAAGACCAGACATCTTTACTATTTGGTGCTCAGTCTTGACTCAGATCCTGTATTCTTTGGTGTTCCAGCCTTTCTTATGGCTCCTACTCTCATTACCTTCCATGCCCTGATTGCAGGCCAGAACACCCCCGTAACAGTTTGAGACTGCACACTGCCTGAGGGCTGGGGTTCATAGATCCAGTTCCATTCAGTCCAACTCAAGGGGCCTGAGTTTAGCAACCAACTAATTCCCATTTACAGACCACTGCCCAGAAGGAGTGGCATTGAGGAGATGTGGTCTCCTGTAGAGAATGATGAGGGATGACCACTCACTTTTACAGTCAGCAATAAAAGGGTTAACTAAATTGTGGGGATGAGGTTACTGAAACATAGTACAGGTCTCTTATCCTGCATAATGCCAGTAGTATGGGGTTGGTTCACAGCCCAAGGAATGCACTTACCCAAATCTATCAAGTCTATTCACACATTCACCCTCTACTTGCCTTCAACTTTAGGAATTTAAAAATGGACAGTAGAGGGATTATTGCAGCGGTTCTCAACCACTGGGTCAGGGCACATTATCGTGCCATCACAGAGCAGTAAGTGTGTTGTGGAGCTGTTACCAACTTTGCCCACCAACTTGGGGTATGCTCATTTATTAGGGTTGCTTTCTCTTTGGGGAAGATGGTAATTTTATTGGGTGCAACTGAGCAGACGGGGTCTATCAGCACTCTCAGCTGACCCCTTATGTGTCCCGGAACGCAGTAGGCTGGGTCACACAGCACTTCTCTGCTGCTACCCTTATGTGCCCCTGCACCGCACCAAACTAGGCTTGATTATAGATCTTGAGCAGGCTGGGTCACACAGCATTCTTCTCAGCTGCTACCCTTATATGCCCCTGGACACAATCAGGCTGGGTCAAAACAGCACTTTTCAGCTGTCACCCTTATATGCCCCTGGAGTCAATCAGGCTACTATCCCCATCAATGAGCAAACCTTACAGGGTTGTGGGCATCACAGGGATCTTTGACTAGGTAATAGAAGCATTGCTGCAAAGCGATATAAAGAAACCAAGACCACAAAGGAGAGGGAATGATGCCTTAGAAGAGTCTGGAAACTGGCTTGATAACAAAAGGCATTTTATTGCTAGGTATCTAAAACTTGCATTAATAACAATAATTACAAAAGGAGAGAAAAATACCCCCAAATACCCAGTTACAGCACTAATAAACATACAAGGAAAGAAAAACAACCAGCTACAATATTACCTAGATTCTACTGTATCAGGCCTCGAGAGAGAGTCATAATTAACAAAGAGGGAGAGAGGTTGGGAGAGAGACAGAGAGAGAGAGAGAGAAGCTGGGGGTGGGGTCTCATCACTCTGTGTAGCAGAAAGGTTTCCAGGTTGTGCAGATCAGGGTCAGAGGCTGGATGGAAACAAAGCTTCCACAGCAATCAGCAAAGAAGAGGAAAAGCCAAATCCCAGTGGAAATGATACATCTTTAGATCCAAGCATCAGGACTCAGTCTAGACTCACACAGGATTCAGACAGGATCCAATCAGGACTTAAGACAGGACACACAGTTCTCAGTCAGAACTTGCACAGGACACACACTACTGAGCTGTTGGATATGAGTACAGGTTTTTTATAAGGACTTGTTTAAGTGGCCAATACACAGTCCTGCCTAAGTGTAATGGTTCAGAGAAGCTCACACTACAATCAGGCAGACTCAGTATTTTGGGTATCAATTATCATGTCTGTTACTAGAATGGTCTGATAATTGCTGAGTTTGTTTGTGTCGATGTGAGATCCCCCATCATGCAATGCTTCCCTGCTTCTTCAATCCCAGAGTTCAGTGCTGTTCCTGCTCCTTCAACCCCAGGGCTCAGTGCAGTTCTTGCTTTTCAGCCTGGCTCTCCATAGTCAATGCAAATGAAGCTCCATTTACTGTGCTGATGGCTTTCGGAGATGAGTAGATAAGGATGTCTCATTTCCTACTGTTTTCGGTTTTCAGTTCAAGCAGAGGTTGGGGGATGTGGGGTGGGAAGGCACAGGCTGGATACTATGCACTGATTCCTCAAGAACACAGAGCTAACACGTAACAGAGCACTGGGGAGATGACTGGATTTGGCCTGGAGGTGATGGGCTGGTGTGTCCTATCAGATCATGACATGCCGCCAAGTGTGTCATGACCTGCAAAATGTTGAAAACCACTGGATTATGGTACAAGCCCATGCATAGGCATGTGTATAGTCACTAGTGTAGATGTACCCTTAATTACAGATGTATTTCATAATCTTCTGTTGTTTTTTTTTGCTCATATAGCACATTGTCCCCTTTTTAAAACAATCACATTTATCTACTTCATCTAACAGCTTAATGATATTTTATGGATAAAGACTCCATTTCCCACATGTTTTAGTGGAAAAATCACTAAAATTGGATTGAATTGAATTCCTTTAGACTAATAATTCCTTTGAAAGTGCATTTTCAGATATATTTTAGTTGCTCTACAAGGTGAAAAAAGATTCAAATGTGTCATTAATTCTTAAGGTGACAAGACAATTGACTGGCTCAGGAAATCTGCAGCAGAAGACACGAGTCACTGATAGCTACCCATCCAGCAAAGGTTGGACCACGTACTGTAGGTACAAACATTGGATAGTATCTGACCATCTCTCGATCTTTAATTTATCTCCACTTTTGAAGAGGAAAAAATAGTGTTATTATTTCTGATTTAAGATAGGGACCTAAGGTGCTCAGTAACTGGCCCACTGTTACACAAAAAGTCTTTTTGGAAGATCATGGCTTTGAACCCAAGTTCTTGATGAGTATTTTAGCTGCCTCCTAATCCTTTCTCACAAGGCTCCTTTGCTTCTCAGTAGTGATTCTCTTTTCCATCTGAAGAGGGGCTATCCCTTCCCTCACAGTAGTCCCCATCACATAGAGGCTGGACATCCTCCTAGCTGGCCTGTTAATGGTGCAGCTACTCTTCTGGGAGCTGTCTGCAGACACAAGCAGTTGTCACTGTATCAGTTATAGCTGGGGCATATTTTCAATCTCTTTTTTGCAACCTTGAGGGCTAAAGTAAATTTTCAGAAATGAAAACTAAAATTTTAACGTCATCACATCGCCCTGGAAATCAAAGCCCCACATACATGCCTATTATGCTTGTGACTTAATTTTGGTCCTGGGTTGACTGGCCCATTCTCCCTCTCACAGATATTAATATGTTGTTAAGACAAGGAGCAGAATCCTGGCTCTCTTCATGTCATTGAGAATTTTGCCACTGAGGTTTTTCTCCAATGATAGAAAATAAGTCCCATACATTGTACAGTTAAAAACAAAACAAAACAAAAGTAAACAAACAAACAGAAAAAAACACACACAAACCTTCTTCTGCATCTACCCACCTCTCACTGTGTAGGTTGGAGGCCTTCAGACAATCTATATTGCCTACTCCTGTATATTTAAAATCTACAGAATCCCTCTCACAACATGTATAGGTGAAATCTGTGTGCCTTCTGTTTTGTATATCAATGAGCACAATGCCAGTGTTCGATAAATAATATCTCTCTTATCAATCACTAATTCATCAAGGTCTTCCATCTTGTTTGTTCTTATACCCTGACACACCCCATAGTAATTAGATAAAACTCTGGGGAATAATTCTTTATTCATGTATCAGCATACAATGCTAACTGGCTGAAGTTGTGACACTGTTTACAGAAGTATTCTGACAGCGCTTCTGGACTTGGCATTAATTTGGTATATTCAGAGGACCAACTTCATCCTTGTTTAATACCCAGTTAATGATTTAGACCAGGAATTACTCATTTAATATGTAAACTCTATGTGCTACAGTCATGATATTGTGCATATTCATAAAATCTCTCTAAAACCAAAAGTCAGAACATCATCTGACATAAATCAGCATAATTTGACTGAATTATGCTGAACTACAGCAGTTAAGAATCTGGCCCAAATTTTTAGCAAGACAATATGATTTTTATGACAAATTTGAACTGGTAAAATATAGGGTGACTTCTTCATTGAAAAGGTGCATTAGAAAGAAAGGTTATTGGTAAAAACCTTTCACAGCAACAGAAAATGATAAAAATTCTTAATGCAACGTTTCTTTTCCCATTTACAACCTGTTCATTGGACACCAAGCTGTTGTTGGTACAGAGATGCAAAGTGTTGTCATTCTAACATATGGTAGAAGGGATGGAATGAACAGGTACAACTTTTCCTATTATCTATCTTAAAAGAAACCAGTTCTCTTGAGAAAAATCTTCTTAATCCACATCAGAAAACCCAGACACCAAAAAATTGTTTTCTTTAAAAGCAAAAATTAAACTATCTGGGCACAGCCTCTTCTAACAAAGTAAGTAAGGGGTAGTTGGCACTTTTTTCCTTTTGTGCTAACTAATTCACTTTGAAAAATCTATAGGCAACAAGACATATGAGATACTACTGCTGCATTTCTCCATTTGAAAGAATAATTGTGTTTCACTAAATCACTTTGAAGCTTCATGATTTTTTTTCTCTCTGTACCTTAATGACAGCTTCCTCCTAAAACAGTTAGCCTTACAATAATCTTTTTCATGTCACTTATTACAGTTAAGTTGGATAAGGTATGTACTATTAGAGTCTGAGACGTAAAAGCCCATGTCATAGAAAACGAGAATTGTACATCGTAAGTTTGTATTCAGATAGTTAAAACTCCAGCTGTTCTCTACTGGAGGCAATATATAGTTTATTTTTCCTTCTGAGGAATGATGGCCATTAATATAAATTTGGAGTCAGAGAAAAGATTGACACAGAAAACTTCCATACTTGCGTGAGCAAACACTATAACACATCTGTGTGATTTAAAATAACTTCTTGACGGTTTTGATTATTACAGACATATGGAAAGCGAATAACTGATTGTCATTTGAGCTGTCTGTACAGTAAAGAGAAGTTTTAGCACCAAAGAAATCTGGAACTTGGTTTCTCCTGAATGTCAGTTATTTTATTCATTCTTTATTCTCTGCTTTGATAACTGATCTGACAATGAATGTTTTATTGCTAAATGTTTCTCTTCTGTCAAGAGAGTGGAGGACTTTCCAACTTGCTTGTTGTTGTTGTTGTTGTTGTTGTTGTTGTTGTTGTTATTATCATCATCATCATCATCTATTTGGCCATTTTGTAAACTGAACAATATTTAACAAAGCACGATTCACATTTCCATACCAGTTAAGAATTATAATCAACTGTACTCTGCTATAGGATTTTCAGGTCTCCAGAGACATCAGAGCTTACTTAATAGAATTGTACCTCCTTGATCTAAAACATCCAGCCTTTCTACAAAAAAAGAGAAGAAAGAGGGGGGGAAGTAGCTGGTGCCAAAGTGCATAATAAGGCAGATAAGCTTGGATTGCCACTGCTTCATTATTGATTCAATTGGGCTTTGCATCTTCTTCTCACATTGTGATAAAGGCACTTAAGTACAGACCTGCATCTGCAGAGAGTAAAATGAAGGAATCAGTGTCTGGCTTCTGTAAAAAAAATTTAACTTCTAAAACGCTAAAGATTAACCAAATTTTGGCTTGAGCAACAGTTTTGGAATCCCATGACTTCTGGAAGGAATGTACCAGTGTCTTGAAAGGCAGAATTTGACTCTACAAATTCTTGCCACTCTACATTCTAAACAGATAAAATAAACTAATGAAAACCAGAGTATAATTTATAACTATTTAATGGCCTGGGAGTTTGAGGGTTCTGCGCAGTATCTTAGCTGTTCCTAGC